>BDUI01000862.1:104987-123065 GCA_002335545.1 Apodemus speciosus
GAGAGAGAGAGAGAGAGAGAGAGAGAGAGAGAGAGAGAGAGAGAGAGTCTGTGTCTATGGGTAAACATGCCTGGGAACACAGGTGCCATGTATATGTGTATAAATCAATGGACAACTTGCAGGTTCTATCCTTTATCTATGTAGGTTCCAAGGATTGAACTTTGTAAATGTTTGTAGTATTAGAACTCAGAAGGCTTTCAATAAATGGCTTTATTCTGCAGGATGTAAAACTTTTAATAAGTTTCTGTGTTCAAAGTACAACTTGCTAAGTTCCCTAAAGTACAACTTGCTAAGGAAATTGCTAGGTTACCTTAGGTCCAAAGTAAAGTAATTAAGACAGGAAAAAGGAAAATAATTTTGCCTGATTGGGGCAAACACCTGTTGTGGGAAATATGAAAAATGATGCAAACCATGCTAGGCTGGCAGGCCCCAGCGGGCTGGCTGGCAAGGCACTGGTGGGCATGGCCAGCCTGTTCTTATCTTGTGGAGACTCTGACCAGAGCTCCAAAATCTCTCCACCCAGCTCACTAAGTTCCTACTGGCAGGTTGCTACCACACCAACCCCACACTTCAATATTCCTACGGCCTTTGGAGGTGCACTTCTTGCAAACCCACACTTTGCTGCCTACCTTTCTCTCTGGAACCCAGTTGAGCCGCCCAGTGAGGGAAAATCACCACACAAACTTAGCTCAGAAACAATGGTAACTCGATCTCTGGGTGCAACAACTAAAACCTTATCTTGTAAACCCTATTAAATCTGATTCCTCTGGTGACTAATCCTGCTAGATCCACCATGATACTGGGAAACTCTAGTAGCTACATCTTGCCCTTATGCTATCCCCATTCCAAAAAGCCCTAACCCTCTCCTCCTTCCGTTCCTTTGTCCAACCCAGAAGTCCCGCCTACTTGCCCAGTGATTGGCTCCTTTATTCATTAGGGGATTGGTTCACAAGAAGTCACCTGAGTATGACTCACTCCTTGTCCACAGCCCCTCCCAGGAGAGCAGAATTAGCATCAAAATACAAACAGCACCCACGACACTTCCCCTGTTCTAATAAAAAGCAAAACCTTTCTCTCAAATATAAATAGAGCACAACTATTACCATTTTGTAATTTATAAAGTACAAGATAGTCTCAACACGCAGTCCATCATTTTTGTCAATAAGTTAGAACATTTAGTCTCCTAAATTAAAAGACTTGTGATTCTACACCTGACTTACATCTTGGACTTAGATTGTATGCTATGTGAAAACTATCCTCTCAAATCCGTTCTCTGTTGGCTATGAGACTATAAGTGTAGGGAAAATGGACAGGACTACATACCTGTGTAGGGATGGCGGACACCCGTCTACCTATGGAAGGAGGCTGCCTGGATGGGGGAAAGGACCTTGCCCAGAATGCAGGGTCATTCTGGCACAGGCCCCGTGCACCTGTAGAGGAAGCCTGGCCAGGTGGGGAAGTCCTGCTCCATTGCTCCTACATGGTGGGTTTTGATATGAACAGGCAGCCCATCCATGGTTTCTAAGCTTTATTATAGAAAAGTAGGAAAAGAAAGAGATAGAAGAGTAAAGAGAGAAAGAAAAGATAGAGGGACAAGAGCTGGCCATGTCCACATGGAAAGAGGAGAGAAGAAGGGGGATTGAGGGGGAAGAGGGGGGCACGAGAGAGAAACAAAAGAAAGGGACAAGAGAAAGAGGCAAGAGAGCTAGGAGGGGCCTGGCATCCCCTTTTATAGTGGGCTGGGTTACCTGGCTGTTGCCAGGTAACTGTGGGGCAGGGAAAACCTGGCTATAACCAGGTGACTGTGGGGGTGGAGTCCAGCCGGAACACTGGGGGCCTGGCCCTAGATGACCGATGATCACAGGATTATGGAGTTGAGGAGTCAGGAGTATGGAGTTGGGGTCAGGAGCCTAGGTATCTGGGAGCATGGCTCATGTTCCGTCCCTTGTAGAATATTCTACTGGGTCTCCAGAGTGAGCCTCGCTTAACCAGGCCACAGACTGCCTTTCATGGTCCCGCATACAAGTAGTCTTCCAACCCCACCAGAAATCTGAGAATGGCCATCATAAACTGAAAACATATAGGAAGGCTAACACCACTTCCAGAACTGAGACAAATTGCAGAGACAGCTGCCTATCTTTTACAGCCCCAGTAAGTCAGTAAGTTGGAGCATGTCTTCAGTCTTCTGGGCCAGGACCATCTGACAGACCTTTGAGATACAGGAATATTAAGGACTAGCCTATTCTGTCTCAGCAGAACTAAGCTGTCCTAACCTGTAAATTGTGTCCTTTCAGTAACCATACAGGTCTGCAGGAGAGATTGGCAATTTTCTACCCAGAGCCCACCTAGCCACAATGTATCACCTCACCTGGAGGAAAGATGCTCAGCTGCTTCTTTGAATCCACGAATGGGAAGCTGTTAGGAGCCGATTTGTCTCAACAACAAGTGAATAAATAACATTAAATGTCACATTCTGTGGATTTCTGACACTTTTGAAAACCTACTATCTATGTAAACTAACCCGGACTGTTGTCCGTTAACTACTCTCAGCTGTTTCTAATTAAAATATCTGAAAGTGCCCTAACAATAAACTCAGAGCCTTGAATTTGCTATTTGGCCCTTAACTCACAGGCTTAAACAGCTCAGATCAGTTCGTAATGGTATTTATAGAAGGACTGGGTCCAAGCCTTGTACTTACAAAAATTTTATACCAATATAAGAACTTTACATCACATCAATGAAACCTTGATTCTGTATCAAAATAAATTTTGTACCAAAATAAGAAATTATGACTTCAACTAGTAACAATTATAAAGATTTCTACCAAATGAGATTTTGGCTATGCGATCAATTCTAGCTATTTCCTCCTGTTCCAATTATGACCATTTCTAAATTCCCTACCTCCAGCCCCAAAGCCCAGGGAACTGGGATGATGACTCTTCCTAACTTCTTCGAGCTGAATATGGGCATTGAGATATTTTTGAAGTGGGGAGGGTGGGGAAAATGGGGGGAGTTGGTTGACCTTAAGAAGGCCATACCAATAATTGTATTAGTCTCTGATATCTGTGTCTTGGCTGTATCCGGCTGAAAGTCCGAGACATCAGGAGTTCAGGCAGGTCAGTTCAGTGTGTCTGATGATGAGACTCACCAAGGTTGTATATTCTGTAATCTACTAACCTCAAAACAAAACTTTAGTATCATCAAGATAACTTTTTTTGTTTGATTTTTTTTGGAATCTAGTTCTCTGGGGTTCTCCCTCTATCAAATCTGATGCATATTACTCTGGAAGGTATATAGACACTAATCACCTTTTCTAAACAAGCAAAGGCAAAACCTTTCTACCAAATCAGCATAGCCTTAAGCCATTAACCAGAACAACATTTATTTTAACCTCTCTCCCAGAGGAATAATATAACCACAAAACTCAACATCACATCCATTTTGAAAATCAAAACAATCCAAAATGAAGTAAACTAAAGTACTGCATGTGCCTATTCTTAGGCCTTTTTCTGTTTTGCCATGCAAGATAATAACCCAGAATTCCCGTGACGTCCACATAATACAGAATTTGAGTCTCCTGTGAGGCGTATTAGAGCAATATATCTTTATGTCATCTTAACACAATTGATTCACACTTCTGTCTGTACCTACTTATAAGCAGGCAGCTTGTCAAAGTAGGATTTATATCCAGAATTCCTGTGGTGCCTACATTAGACAGAATTTGAGTATTCTGTAAGATGTATTAGAGCAATATATCTTCGTACCATCTGTAAAGCGATTATTTCAAACTCTCACTAATATCTGCCTATAGGAAGCAGGTAGTTTTTACTTGTTAAGCTCTCTGCCTAGAGCAGCCATCCTGTTATACCATCTATCTGTTTGGCTCTCTGCCTGGAGCCACAGACATTATTAATACTATCTACTGCCCTCTCTACTTGAAGTCAGTGGCTCTTCTTCCCTATCCTGGTTCTTAACTGCAGGTGAAATTCCCCCATGTGATTCAGACAAAATCTGAATATAAATCTATCCTAAAAGTAAATATTCCCAATTTTATAAATTCACAGTTCAATCGATATCTGCCCCAAGAAGTAGGCACCTTCCATTCTACAGCTCTGACTCAGAGCAGCCTGCCTTCAGCATAGCAGGAGACCTCAGAGCCTTCAAGCAGTTTCTTTGTTTCAAGGTTTGTTTCAAGGTTCAGGTGCTTGAGTCCAGAGGACTCATCCTAGCACTACCCAGCTACTCACTTAATAACCAAACCAAACAAAACTAACTCTCAGGCTAATAATCTTAAATTTCTAGTGGATTCTTGCCCAACACATTGGTTTGCCACCTGTTGCAGGAAATACTAGAAATGATGCAAACCACAATAGACTGGCAGGCCCCAGCGGGCTGGCTTGCCAAGCACTGGCGGGCATGGCCAACCTGTTCTCGTGGAGACTCTCTCTGACCAGAGCTCCGAAATCTCTCCACCCAGCTGGTGTCCAGACAAAATCCATGTGACAAAAGAATTAAAGGGTGAGTTTGGGATTAGCATCTTTACTAAACGGCTTGTGGTTCATGGAGAACCGTCTCTTGCCCTGACACCCATGTAAAGACACAGGGCTCACCATCTCTAGAAGCATAGAATTGCCATCTTGGATTGTCAGACAATGTGTGAGAGATATTTCCCTTATTTATTAATTGCCTTGTCCCAGGTGTTTTGTTATAGCACCACAGATGCACTAATACATTACACACTAATCCCTCTGAACAAGAGAGGTACTTGGGAAAGTGAGTAAATCTCAAGCAGGTAGTGTAGATCCCAAGAAGGCTGGTTATGGTGAGGACTTGGCTATGGAGAGAAGCCCAAGAAATGTAATAAGTCTTATTAGGTGTGGGCCAGGAAGAGCTTCTGGTTAGTAGCTTTACACACGGATATTTCCTTTATATATGTGAATCTCTCTTACACAGAGATAACTTCTGTTTTAAGAGCATCCGTTGCGATTGCTGTCTCCCAGAATAATTAGCTCAAAATATTCTCTACGCAAAAGAGGCTTATTTTGGAGCAGCATATTGTACTCTCCTGCAGTCATATGTTTTGCAGTGGCAAATTCCCATCTATCTGAAGATTCATTTCAGAATTCGTGGGGCAAATCCCACAAAGCTGGTTGGTGGAAGAAGCAGCCAGCCTTCCCATTGGCTGACACTGTCTCCGCCCACCTGAATGCGCGCTCTCTTCCCTTCCCACTGCTGCAGACTGTATCTTCTTCTAACCTCCTCATCTGCTTTTATTTTGGGATTTTCCCCGCAGGTTATTCCATATGTATTGGCTGCTATATTTTAAAATGCAAATAAGCATCAGACGATTGTCCTGCTTTTTGTCTGTAACCACAGTTAACAAAACAGTAACTATGGTTAGTAACAACCTCTCATCCTACTGCCCCGCAAATAATTTCCGTGATATTCTGAGGTCCTTCTTTACTGTCAGCCATTGTCTCAAGCCAGGTGATGCTCTCCAGCTTTGGTGATCTCCTAGTTCACCGAGGACTCTAATAAATTCTCTTCACATTTCACCACCTACTTCCCATGACACGGAAACAAAGGGAACTTAAAAAAGTCCCAAATCAAAGTGACTTTTATTCATTATTTATCATATTCTAAGTTAATCAGGCTGTATGAAACATTCTGTATTCAGGTAACATTGGAAAGAGACTGAAATATTGAAATATTTTTAATACATGGACATTTAGTGTCATTTAAATTAAAACCTCTAGGGTTTAGAAGTCATGTTTTTGTCCCTAAAAATAGAAAATATGCAGACACAAATTTTATCTTTATAGTATTCTGAAACATTATACTTGGGGATTGGCATGCTAGGGATGAAACAAAACAAAACAAAACAAAACAAAACAAAACAAAAAAAGGAAGATAATCCCCCGGTAAGCTTAACACATCTGGTTCACACCGGCTAATTTCTGCCCAAATCTCAAAACAAGCAGGCCAGTGTAGTCCTATCTTTGTTTAGCCATTTAAAAAATTTTTTTACTAGCAACTGTGGAAGATCTCAATATGTATCCATTCCCTTGATTGCTTTTTGGTTTTTTTTTTTTTATTGAAAAGAGATGTTTTATCCAAACAATACATTCCAGTTAAGCTTTCTCCTCCCTCCACCTCCTTCCAGTCTCTTACCCTCCCCTCCATCCCCCTCCGCTGTCTCTTGTTAGAAAACAGACTTCTAAGAGACAAAAATATACGATAAGACAATAAAAAAAAACTGTAACAGGACTAAAGGAAAGGGATGGAAACGAAAGGAAAGGGATGGAAAGGAAAGGAAAGGAAAGGAAAGGAAAGGAAAGGAAAGGAAAGGAAAGGAAAGGAAAGGAAAGGAAAGGAAAGGAAAGGANGGAAAGGAAAGGAAAGGAAAGGAAAGGAAAGGAAAGGAAAGGAAAGGAAAGGAAAGGAAAGGAAAGGAAAGGAAAGGAAAGTATCAGAGCCCAAGGGAAGCTCATTTGCACATTCAGTAATCCCATAAAAGCACAAAACTGAAAGGCATGATGTATATGCAAAGTCTATAATAGGGTAAAAGAAAAAATAATAAGAGGCAAAAAATTAAAATCTCTAGCCTAACACTGTGAGACCTGGAAGCTCTGAGGAGGGCGTCTCCCCCTTGGGTGCTGCCTGCCCTTAACAGTAGTCTGTTTCCCCACTGAGACTGCTTTGGAGGAAACTAATGTTTCATTTACAAACAGTTACCAATTGGAGATAGCTTCTGGGTTAGGGATGTCGACTTATTTCTGCCTAGGGCCCCATCTGTTATGGATCCGTGCAGGCCTTGTGCATGGTGCTCAATGGGTGAGCTCATATCTGTGAGCTCCGACGTGTGAGGGTCCTGCTGCATTCAGAAGGCTTCCATCCCCCAGTGTCCGCCATTCCCTATGGCCCATACACTCATTCTCAGTCCTCTTTCAAGGGGTTCCCTCATCCCCGAGGGGATGGATTTGCTGGAGACATCCCTCAGGGCTGGCGGTTCCAAGGTCACTCATTCTGCATAGTATCCCCCTGTCGGTCTGTTCCCATCTAACTGCAGGAGGGAGCTTCGCTGAAGATGGCCGAGCAAGACGATGATCTGTGAGTGTAGCAGAATGTATCATTTTATTGCTACATTCCTTTCGAGTTCTGTAGGTCCCTGGGGTATCTAATCTCAGGTCCTCGGACACCCAAGCAGCTTCCTGCATGGGTTCTATCTCGTGGAGTTGGCCTTAAATTAAATCAGATATCGGTTGGTCACTCCTACAAGCTTCTTGCCACCATTGCAACGACATGTCTTGTAGGCAGGGCACCATTATAGATCAAAGGGTTTGTAGCTAGGGGTGGTATTTACATTTCCCCTCTGGTAGCACACACAGTACCTTCCATGACCAGGAACACTGTCTAGTATGAGTGAAGGCTCTAGGCAGGCAGCATCTCTACTTCTCTGTGCGAGGTGAGTTGTACAGGTGTTATTTTCAGTGATGGATCCTTGCCGTCAGATTGCAGACAACAACCTATAGCCTCTGAAACAGCATGGACTGATTGTCTGGGGATTTCCTTGGGACAACTTTGGCCAACAACTCGCTTAGATGTGACCCATTCCTGGTACTGAAGTTCATTTGGTGATAAGAGATGTCCACTTGAGACTCTGTGTCCTGGGTTATTTGGTTACATCCTTTAGATCGCCTTCATATATATGCATATAATTTAGAAAGTTTCTACTGTATCAGGTTTCCATACAATCCCTCAAATGGTTCTTAACTTTAGATGTCCTTCCCCAAATTCCCTCCCTCATCCACTCTTCCCTCTCCACCCTCGTTTGATCATCTCTTCCGGTCCCTCGGGTCCCTCGCCTCATCTAGCCATAAATACACATTCTATCTCCCCTTCCTCAAGAGACCTGTCCCTCCCAGCTAGACCGTTACTTTATACACAGCCTCTGTGGTTCTATGGACTATACCTTTATTACTTTACAGCTAACATCTACATACAATCAAATACATACCATATTTTTCTTCAGGGTCTGAGTTACAGCACTCAGAATTTTTTTTCCAGTTCCATTCATTTATCTGCAAATTTCATGATTTCATTTGTTTAACAAAAGAGTAATATTCCATTGCATAAATGTACATTTTCTTTATTCATTCATCTGTTGCCAAGTTTTCCATTTCCAGTTATTATGACCAGAATGAACAGGAATGAACCTGGTTGAGCAAGTATCCTTCTGGTAGGACATTCTAGGTGTATGAAGCATCCTTTGGGTATATGCTTGAGTGGTAAAGCTAGACCTTGATGTAGATCAATTCCAGTCTTCCAGAGGAACCACCACATTGATATCTGTAGTGGTTGTACAAGTCTGAAATCCCACTAGCAATGGATAAGTGTTCCCTTATTCTATATCCACACCAGCATTAGCTGACATTTGTTTTATTGATCTTGGTCATTGTGACAAATATAGGATGGAATCTCAAAGTAGTTTGGGTGTACATTTTCCTTATGACTAAGGATGTTGGATATTTCTTTAAGTGTTTCTCAGCTATTTGTCTTTCCTCTTTTGAAAATTCTCTGCTTAGATCTGTACCTCGTTTTTTTTTAAATGATCTATTTGTTTTCTTGATGTCCAATTTTTAAAAAAAAATCTTTATATATTTTGGATATTAGCTCTCTAATATGGAATTGGCAAAAAGTATTTTCCCATCCATGCAGATGGTTGGGAGCCACCATGTGGTTGACTGGGATTTGAACTCAGAAACTTTGGAAGAGCAGTCAGTGCTCTTAACCACTGAGCCATCTCTCCAGCCCCTCCTTTGGTTGTCTTATTGCTGCCACATTGTCCGAATGACAGTGTACATTGCTATTCAGAAGCTTTTATTTCATGAGGTACCATTTATTGACTGTTGTTTTTACTGCCTGTTCAGAATGTCGTCTCCTGTGCCAAAGACTTCAAGGCCGCTCCCCAATTTCTCTTCTATCGGGTTCAGTGTATCTGGTTTTATTTTGAGGTGCTTGATCCATTTGGAGGTAAGTTTTGTGCATGGTGCTAAATATGGATTATTTTGGACTCTTCTACATGGAGAAATTCAGTTTGACCAACACCATTTGTTGAAGATACTGTCTTTTTTTCCAGTGTGTATTTCTGGCTTCTTAATTTAAAAAATGAGGTGTCCATAGGTGTTTAAAGTTAAGCCTTGATTTTCAATTTGATTCCATTGATTAATGTGTCTGTTTTTATGCCAATACCATGTGATTGTTATTACTGTAGCTCTGTGGTACAATTTGAGGTCAGGGATGGTGATCCTGAAGTAGTTCTTGATTTATTTGGGATTATTTTAGTTGTCCTGAGTTTTTGTTTGTTTGTTTCCATATGAAGCTGAAAATTGTCCTTTGAAGATCTGTAAAGAATTGTATTGGAATTTTGCTGGGAGGTTTCATTGAATCTGTAGATTGCTTTTGCTGGAATGGCCATTTTACTGTTAATTCCATGAATATGGGAGATCTTTCAATGTTCTGATTTCCTCTTCAGTTTATTTCTTTAGTGTCTTAAAGTTCTTATCATACATATTTTTCACTTGCTTGGTTAGAGTGATATTTAATATTTTTTGAGGGTGTTATTTCCTTGGTTTCTTTCTAAGTCCATCCATTTATTTGCATATATGAACCTACTGATTTGGTGAGTTACTTTTGCATCCAGTGACTTGGCTGAAGCTTTCAATTTCAATATAGGAGTTTCCCAGTGTAGTTTTAAGATCACGTAACTATACTATCACCATCTATCTGTAAGTAAAGATGCTTTGACATCTTTCCTCCAATTTGTATCCCATTGATCTCCTTTGGTTGTCTTTTTTTTTAATGTATTTATTTTATTATTTATATGAGTACACTGTGACTGTCTTTAGACACACCAGAAGAGGACGTCAGATCCCATTGCAGATGGTTGGGAGCCACCATGTGGTTGGCTGGGATTTGAACTCAGGACCTTTGGAAGAGCAGTCAGTGCTCTTAACCACTGAACCATCTATCCAGCCCCTCCCTTGGTTGTCTTATTGCTCTAGCTAGCACTTCAAGTACTGTATTGACTAGGTTTGGAGAGAGTGTTTTTATTTATGGTTTCTATTGCTGTGAAGAAGCACCGTGACCACGGAAACTTTTATAAAGAGAAACATTTAATTGGGGCTGGCTTACAGTTTAGAGATTTAGTCCATTACCATGGAAATATAGCAGCACAGGCATATGTGGTGCTAGAGACAGAGCTGAGAGTTCTACATCTAGATCCACAGGCAGCAGGAGGAGACTGGAGCCACACTGGGCGTAGCTTGAATGTAGGAGACCTCAAAGCCTGCCTCCACAGTGACACACTTCCTCTAACAAGGGCACACCTCCTAATAGTGCCACTCCCTATGGGTCAAGCTTTCATATACACGAGTCTATCAGGGACCATTTCTACCAGACCACTACAGCAGCCTTGTCTGGTTCCAGATTTAGTGGAGCTGTTTTGAGTTTCTGGTAAGTTGATGTTTGCTGTGGGCTTTCTGTAAACTGCTCTAATCATGTTGACACATAGCCATTATATCTCCTATCTCTCTAGGACTTTTATCATAAATGGCTGTTGGATTTTGTCAAAGGCCTGTTATGAGATGTTCATGTGGGTTTTGTCTTTCAGTTTGTTTATATGGTGCATTACATTTATCAATTTACATATATCGAACCATCCCTACATTTCTGGGATGAAGCCTACTTGATTACTGTGGGTGATTCTTATTTTTTTAATGTGTTCTTGGATTATGTTTGCAAGTATTTTATAGAAAAAATTTCATCTGTGTTAATAAGGGAAATTGGCCTGTAATTTTCTTTCATTTTTTTTGTATCTCTATGTAGTTGAAGAATCAAGTAGCTGTACCCTCTTAAAATGTGTTGAACAGAACAATGCTCCTTCTGTTTCTGTTTTGTGGAATAATCTGAAGCATATTGGCATTGACTTTTCTTGAAAGCCTGGTAGAATTCTATGCTAAAACCATCTGGCGCTGGGCTTTTGTTGTTGTTGTTGTTGTTGTTGTTGTTGTTGTTGTTGTTGTTGTCGTCGTCGTCGTCGTCGTCGTCATTGTTGGGAGATTCTTATTAACTGTATTTCAGTGGGATTTATAGAGCTGTTTAAATTGCTCATCTGATCTTGATTTAACTTTGGTCACTGGTATGAGACAAGAAAATTATTCACTTCTTTTAGATTTTTCCAATTTAGTGGAGTATGTGGTTTTTAAGTATGTCCTTAGGATTTCCTCCATATCTGTTATAGGCCCAATCTTCATCTCTAATTTTTTTGAATTTAGATCTTCTCTCTCTACCACCTCTTAGTTAATTTGGATGATGGTTTGTCAGTCTTATTAATTTTCTCAAAGAACCAACTCTTCATTTCATTGATTCTTTATACTGTTTTTGTTGTTCCTATTCTAACTATTTCAGGCCTGAGTTTAATTGTTTCTTGCCATTTCTATAGGCATTCTGGTCTCCTGAGCTCCCACCTAAATAGTTCAGCAAGCCCTGCTTACAGCATCAGCGCCTCACTGGGCTATAGGTCTAAACTCTTTGCATTCCTCCCAAGAGCCAATTTCAAAGGCCTTAGACCCTCAGGGCCAGGCAGTCACACAATGGGCACAGGTCTCTGCCAATTTTCTATTAGTTACCTTTCTCAGTGTTGTGACTAGACCCTTCCAAAATCAATGCAAGGTATATTTTGGTCCATGGTTTGAAGGTCTACAGTACGTTGTGGATGGAAAGGAAGGGCAGTCAGTGGTGGCTTTCCCATTTTGTACCCTTTATTTAGTGTTGACCTTTGAACTTGGGGTGATGCCACCCATATTCATAGCAGGTCTTAATCTTTAGTCAATCTTCTTTTGAAACATACAGACACACCCAAAGTTACCTCACATTGGTTCCTAAGCATTTCATCTATTTTCTTTTGGATCTATTTATTTTTCATTTATTTATTATTTTTTCTTATTTATTTTATATGTTATTTATTTATGCACATAAGTGTTTTACAACTATGTATATATTTGCACCCTGAGTGTGCATTGCCTATGGAGTCCAGAAGAGGGCGTCAGATTCCCTGGAAATGAAGCTACAGACATCTGTGGCCCATCATACCGGAGCTGGGAACCAAGTCCAGGTCCTCTACACGAGCAGCAGCTATTCTCAACAGCGGAGCCATCTCTTGGGCTTCACTAGACATTTCTTAATCCCATCAGGTTGAAAATCAAAACCCATCATCGTAGCTGCTCTCACAAAACATTTAAAGCTGCGACTTATAAAGCTAAGCAGTTGGCGTGGGCAGAGTTCTAAGGTGCACGGGCGTGGTGTTGGTGACCGTTCAGCTCTGGCAAGAACCGTAAGATCAATGTCATGGTAACGGTGGAAGCTTCAGGAGGAAGAGATAAGTTTTGTCTGCTTGTCACAATACCACCGAGGGAAATAACAGAGCCCTTCAAACAGCAGCACCTCTAAGGATCACTAAACCTCATTGGGTTTTTTTTTTTTTTTTTGGACAGGGTCTCTTTATGTCCTGGAATTAGCTACATAGACCAGGCTGGCCTTGAACTCACAGAGATCTTCCTGTCTGCCTCCCAAGTACTGCCACCTCCTGGCTAAGCCTCCGGTCTTAAGGGTTCTACACAGCTGCACAGTAGGCAAATGTGGACACCCCAGAGCACACGTGCAAACTCAGCCTCCGGTCTGGAGAAAGCAATTGAGCGCCTCTGAATGCCCAACAATTTATATGATTTTTTCTAGCAGTTCTATGAAGAGTTTTCCTGTGCTGGGACAAGGGTTCTCTGAATGTAGCCTCCCGAAATCCTGCTGCTGAGACTTCTGGGCGTGCCTGATCAATGCCTTGGTGCAGAGAGCAGCAAACTGCTTTGTAAGCAGCATTGTCGAGGATTCTACTGTGAGCCAGGCTTTAGAAACCTTGTCCATAAGGTTTTAGACCTGGAGTTAATAATCCCAGTTAATTTCTCTTGTTTGCTCAACAGTTCATTTTGTACTCCCTTTGGAGACCTGCCTTCTGTTGGTGTTATCATGATCCTAGACTCCTGTCTCACTGTCAATTTAGGAATGCTCAGGACACAACTGGCCCTTTTTATTCCAGTTCTTGATAAATTCTTACAACGTCTTGTGCCAAGAGAAGTTAAATAACAGAACAGTCCTCTGAAGGAGAGGGAGATAGATAACTCGGGCCATCTCTGATCTCCGCTGTAACCTGGCTCCAGTTCCTGTCACCTGTAGGAGCTGAGCAGTTGCTGCGCCACTTTAAATGTTCTCATGCCCCCTCACCTGGAGCATGAGATGTTTCAGGAAGGTGTTTATGACTGGATTTGTCATTTCTAGAAGCAGTCTGTAAACAACACCCTTGAGCGCCAGTCTGTCCCAATTCCTATGCATTCTGACTTTTCTTCGTCTGATGATGGACTGTGATAATTCTGGCCGCGTACTCACTCTTAGATGTCACAGGCTCAGGGTTTTTTGTTTGTTTGTTTGTTTGTTTGTTGTTTGTTTCATTTCAGGGCCATACTGTAAAACCATTTAGCCTACATTGTTATAGAATCTTTTTGGATTCCGTGTTTTTGTTACCTACCCTGAATAGGATATGCTCCCAGAATGCACTGAGGCATTCATAATACTCATGGCAGAGGAAGCAATCACTTCTCAGAATATAAAATCGAATGGGATCAGTCTGTTTATTCCTCTATTTTTCACGCTAGTAATTTTCTTTGTACACTGCTTGAACACCAGCTCATAGACTGACTCCATTTCCTTTTGGCTGGAGGCTATATCATTCTTGTGATATACAAGCTATACATTACCCAACTAGAAGGCCAGTCACGACCATATTCATCAGAAACTGAATCCCCAAATTTTAAGCCCCTTTCATGCCGTTAATCATTTGAAGCCTGTGTTTGAAAAGACTCAACCGTCTTATGAACCTTTAAAGAAGAGAATGCATCATCAAATGGAAAGTAGATTGTGTTTTAACACCTAGCTTAAGCTTTGGGTGATTTTGTTATTGGATATCCAAAAATCCATAAACCAAGTGAAAAATCTGAGGTTTCCTGTGTTTCGGGATGATTGTATTTAAGTTATCGGATTCACAGGGAGCCCTAAGCCTGTACGGTTTTTGATTCAGGAAGGTGTGTCCCTAACAGGCAAAATGGGAAACTTAGGGTAACGGGGGCTTGGGGCCAAGGACTGACAGAGTGGCAAGTTCCTAGGACTTACTTGGAGTAAGAACTGAATAAACCGGCAGCCCAGGAAAGCCACTGGGTCTCTGGCACACACTCTAAAAAATACATACATACATATATACATACATACATACACACATACATACATACACACACATACATAAGCAAGGAAACAAGACGATTTGCTTCATATATGCAAAGCTGGATCAAAATTTGAAGATTATTTAGACAGGGCAACCCACCACACACACAGGCTGAAGAACATCTATAAATTTGAGCAATCAGCATATTAAAATGTTTAACCAAATTAAATATTAATTGTGACAAAACAATTTAAAAAAAAAACTCAGAATAATAGGAAAAATGGGAACTTGTCCAACATACAAACAAGCTTCTAAGCGGACCCACGGCCAACCCTACACTGAGTAATGAAAGTCAGAACAGCTTTTCTCTGGGACCTGGAGCAGCCAGGGGTGCCTGATGGTTAGTTCTCTTATTTGACACGGTGTTGTAAGTTTTACCAGAGCAAAAGGGCAACAATCGGAAATAAAAGGTACACATACAGATTGAAGATGGAAAAATGGACCTGTCTCCATGTTCAGATGACATTTTTGCTTGCCTAGAAAACCTATTAAAAGTTTATTGAATGTTTAACTTTATAGGAATGTGTGAATGCCTGCATGGGTATGCGCAGTGGGCATGCTTGGTACCCATGGAGGCCAGCAGAGGGCGCCAGCGTCACATCCACTGGAACTGGAGCTGAAGGCGGTTGTGAGCTGGGAACCCAATGCAGGCACTCTGCAAGAACAAGAATATCCCAGAAAATCTTAGGGGGCAGAACACCCATAGAATTAACAACTACATTACAATTCTACTACGTATTCATCTGTTTAACTGAATTTCTGTATGCCTTGACCTCTCTATATTGTTTCTTAAGCACCTGAGTATAAATAAAAACAGAGAAAGCTCACAAATAAAAACAGTTGATGGTTAATTACAAGGTAAATGTATGCAAGATAAAAAGAACATTACTAGCCAGCCTAGTGAAGTTCTTTATATCTTGTGTAAAATGCTGGATGCAATGACACACATCAGTAGCTACAGAACACCACTGTGAGGTGGGAGTAAAGGCAGGAGAATGGCCAGAACATTTTAGCTACACACAAGGAGTACACAGTGGAACAGAAACCCTGCCTTGAAACAGGGTGAGAACTGATGCCCAAAAGCTGTTCTGCGAAACTCACAGGTATGCTGTGGAATGAGCACACCGATAGTCACTCACACCCATGCTCACTCACACCCATGGTCGTTCACACCCATGGTCGTTCACACCCATGCTCGTTCAAACCTATGCTCACTCACACCCATGCTCACTCACACCCATGCACACTCACACTCGTGCTCATTCACAACTGTGCTCATTTACAAACATGCTCATTCACATTCATGCTCATTCAAACCTATGCTCACTCACACCCATGCTCACTCACACCCATGCACACTCACACCCATGCACACTCACACCCATGCACACTCACACCCATGCACACTCATGCAGATGCTCATTCACACCCATGCTCATTTACACCCATGTACACTCACACTCGTGCTCATTCACAACTGTGCTCATTTACATACATGCTCACTCACATCCATGCTCACTCACACCCATGCTCACTCACACCCATGCTCACTCACACCCATGCACACTCACACCCATGCACACTCATACCCATGCACACTCATGCCGATGCTCATTCACATACATGCATACTCACACCCATTTCTCTTCATTTACACACATCACGCATGCATACAGTAATAAATATGCATTAAAAGTTAAAAACAAATGGCTGTGTTTGAAATAGGTACGTGCATTTCCCATACATTTTTTTCCTTAGCTTGAAGTAAAGTGTGTAACAGCAATGACCGTCGGTATGTCTAGTTCATCGGCTGTCTACAAGTCTAGAGCAAACCGGTATACTCAACTGTCATTCATTAAAGAGAGAAGCATTTCTTGCAGCTAGGACTCCAGCTACTATGAAATTGGAAATGAAGAGAAACATGTTACCTTGTCAGACAGTGAAGGTGTCCTTTAACACTGCAAAGGTCATGCCCACAAGACTCAGAACCAGCTTGGGGAACCGTTAGCAGACGTGAAAGAAGACAACGTAAGCTTTCACTGCTGCTGAATCCAGTGTGCTGAAACCCTCAGGCCACACTAGAGCTCTGTTGTTTACTCAGAGCCCCCTGGCTTTCTGGAATGAGAGGCTGCAGGCTTCCTCAGGTGTCCTCTGTGTTTTCGAGGACTGGTCTAATGAATCCTGTCCTCCATCAGTAGAAGTTCTATTGAGAGTTCTGCTTCTAGAGAATCCCAGAACGTGGGATATTAACATTTTAACATCTTATTTTGAAACTCATAAAGAACTATAGTAATTAAACATCAGTGTTGCTTACGATCTCAGAAGAGAACCAGAAATCAGTACCCTCTAAGGTCGAATACAGCCCAGAATCTGGCCCAAGGAATTGAACTCAATTCTAATCCAGTCTGGACCTCTGGACTGGCTGCCAATTGCCAGAAAAGACAAAGGACATGGAAGATGGCAACGGGATTACAAAGGGTAATTAGTAAACTTCAGCCAGTCAAGAGGACCATTGTAAAGGAATGAGTACAATGAACAACCCTGCTCGCTGGCAGCTGACTGAAAGGTCTGTGGTGAGAACTGACTCCTGGCATATCTAGGAAGAGCACTCGTTCTTATATTTTCCTATAACACAAAGTACTGATGCCAAAGAAATCTAATAATAATCTAATTTTATTTCCCTTAGCAGCCACAAAGTTTGTTCTAAATACTTAAATAGTTTTTCTTTCTTCTAAAATCCAGTACCATTACCAGAATGTCAGTCACTATGATGGTCAATATTTGCTATTTTTCTTTCCAATCTCTTTTGATTTTTTCACTTCCTTCATTTCCTATAATCTATTGGTTATTTTCTCTTTATTACGTTTCTAACTCTCTCTTCATTTCAAAATCCCACTGTCCTATCATCTCTGATATTCTTGTGAATTTTGCTACAGTTCTTGAGCCTTTCTAATTCTAATTAGGTTTCCTCTCATGGCTTGTGTGAGACAATAATGCTTTAAAATGTAAACTGATTATGGATGCCGGCTTTCTTTGTAAGAAAAGGAGGAGAGACTGTGTATCAAAAGTTAGATGCAAACAAAGTTGGCACTTAAAAATTTATAGTATAAACACAAACATTGAAAAATAGAAGAGCTGTCTAGAGGCTAGGCTTGTGATCCCAACTGTCTGGGAATATGAAGCAAGAAGGTCCCAAGTTCAAAGCCAGCCTGGACAAGTTGTGCAATCATGTCCTTTATTTTTTTTTAAGATGTATTTTATTCTATGTATATGAGTGTTTTGCCCACTGTATGTCTGTGTTCCATGTATACACCTGATGTCCAAAGATAGAAGAAGAGGGTGTCATAGCGACTGTAACTAGGACTGTAGACAGCTGCGAGCTACCATGTGGACGCTGGGAATTGAATTCAGGTCCCCTGGTAGAGCGGCTGGCTCTCTAACCACTGCCCCACCTCTCCAGCTGGTTTTAGGACTTCAGAACTGGTTTGTAGGAAGAATGGACAAACTTCGGAGCCACCTCCAACTCTAACACCATTGCATAAATGGGGGCAGGGCACAGAAAGATCGTAAGAGCCAGAGGAACAAGGAGTTTGCTATGAGGCCATACCTTCCAGTAACGTTAGAAGCTACACCTATGTTTTCCCAACACATCCGCCTATACGTGAGTGGAACAAGAACTACAGTAAACGAGC
>BDUI01000862.1:144005-166989 GCA_002335545.1 Apodemus speciosus
CCAGGCTGGCCTCAAACTCAGAAATCCGCCTGCCTCTGCCTCCCAAGTGCTGGGATTACAGGCGTGCGCCACCACGCCCGGCTAAAAAATATTAATAATTTTAATTTTCATACCAAACCACTGAGATGGTTCTTAAATAGCTGGGTCTTACAGCATATTTGAAATATATTCCTGCTTACCAAGAAATGCAGATACTACCTGCTTTCTGTGAGGAACCTGTTCTAGAAAATATACATGAGTATTCCAAGTGACTGTTTCCCAGTAGAAACTAAGTTATATTAAGAAAATTGACCCAACTTTGAGTGGTGGTTTTGTTACTTGGTTTTGATCTTTTGTTTTTGAGATGGGGTTTATGTAGCCCATTCTGGCTTCAAGCTGTGCAGCTGAGGATGGCCTTGAATTCTCACTGTTCTTTTAAATCATCCTACACAGAGACAGAGGAACCATAAACCTCAAGAGGAACAAGTACAGCATGGGTGTGGGAGACCGTCAAACCCAAGCCGCAGATGGTCCGTGATGGAAAATGTGAACCCATCAGGTATTTAAGACCATGGCTATTCAATATCTGCAGTGTCTCCTTTCTCTCCTATATAGACACCTTAGGGAACTTAAGCACCTGGTGATAGCTGCGGGCATGTACACTCAGAAATGGTTCCTGAAATAGAATAGGAGCATGCGTTGCCCCCAGCACTGGGTTAATACCTGGTGTATAGTTTGTTGATATTCTCCCTTACTCCAAGCTTCTGCCTTGGCCACTCTTGTATCTCTCACTGGACAGAGTTAGGATATTTTCTTCTGCTAACCAAGGACAAGTGCATCCTTTCTTTTCTTTTTCTTTTTCTTTTTTTTAATTTATTATATGTGAGTACACTGTAGCTTGTATTCAGACACACCAGAAGAGGGCATCAGACCTCATTACAGACGGTTGTGAGCCACCATGTGGTTGCTGGGATTTGAACTCAGGACCTTCGGAAGAGTAGTTAGTACTCTTAACCGCTGAGCCATCTCTCCAGCCCCCAAGCACATCCTTCTAAGGCAGGTTGGAAGAATGGCAGCAGAGAAGAAACAGGAGAATTCTGAACTGCGATCTAGAAAAGTGTGCACTGTGAATTTAAAAGCTCAATGGCCTGTGATAGAACTCTCTATATAGATGCATTCATATACTGTTCTGTGCTTTAATACATTGTAGTTTGATAAATTTGTTGCTGCATCACAATTCAAAATAAAATCCTACGGTAGGGCAGGTAATATCCCCTTGTACTGGCCTCGGGTCTGGTTCTCTTCTCCCCAGTGTCCCTCCAAGCCTAGCAGCTCCTTGATATTTCCAGATTGTGTGAGGTGTTCTTTGTGTCTGGAAGTGTTACAAAAGTTCAACATTGTAACGGCGGAGGGTGTGGTGGAGTAAGGACCTGACTTCCACAGCATCCACAACTGGCAGCTCTGCCCCGCCTTACCAGTGACACTGCCTCCTTGTAGTCTCAGGAATTCTAGAATCTAGACTTCCCATTCAACTCTTCCTCATTTGCTCCATTTCTCCTGTCACCCGTTTTCGTTTTTAATCAAAATTAGCTTTCTTAGAGCCGAGTATACATTCAAAGATGCAGGTTCAGTCATTTTTCCCACTCAGGTGTTTAGATAGATTCATTGTAAACACGGAGCTGAGATCTGCATACAGTCTTGGTGTGAAAATGTTCAGGGTCATTGTCAGGGCTGGCAGATTGTTCTTTTCTGGCGCTTGTAATTGGTGCATGCTTTTACTCTTATTTTGCACATACCCTGTGCATGCCTGTGTGCACTCGAGAAACTGTGACTGTGTGTGTGTGTGTGTGTGTGTGTGTGTGTGTGTGTGTGTGTGTGTGTGCCTTTACAGCATGTGGAGGTCAAAGGACAACTTCTGGGAACCAGTTCTTTCCACCATGTGGATCCCAAGGATTGAACTCAGGTCTTCAGGCCTGTCGATCACATTTACCCCTGAACCACCTCGTTGGTCCAATTTGTGCATTTTAAAAGACTGACAACAAAGACTTGAGAGTCACACAAACACTAAAGCGAAGAAGCTGCTTTGGGCAGGAGCTATAGTGCACGGCAGGCCCGCCCCTTACTGGGTGAAGGGCTGGCGGTATGTACCAGAAGTCCTCAGAGCCCTGTCAGTATGTGCAAAGGAGCCAATCAATTGGGGTGATAGCAACATATTCAAGCTTAGGGGCAGGCGCTGGTGTTTGGAGGCAAGCAACAGTCTGCTGATAGTAACTCTATGTCTTTTAAACTAGCACTGAAATACAAAGACAAAACACCTAGGTCATTCCTCACCTAATTAACTGCAAAATAATTTCCCCCATCTTTGAGAACGTACATTCAGAATAGTGAACCATCGTAGAAAATACCAACAGCAAAACTGAGACATCTCATCTCTGCTGGAGAGCTGAGAGGTCAGCTCCTACCCTATAGAACTAACAGGGAGTCCAGGATCTGGCCTTGCACGCTGTTAGCAGGGCGCTGCCCGAACTAGTCCTGGGTAAGAATGGCCGTGCCTTGCTTGTCCTGTGGACGGCTTGCCCCCTTTGCCCGCTCTTGAATGGTGTAGCGAGCAGCAGCTCCCAGTTACCTGGGTGTGGCCCAGAGACAGTGTCCCAGGCAAGTGGGCACGCCCAGTATTGAGAGTGGTGGCAGGCATGTTCTCCCCTAAATCCATCTCTCTGAAATGCGTGCCCACTACTTTTAACACCATTCCATCCCCCAAGGAAGGCCCTAGCCTTCCCGCCCTTGCCCTTCTCAGTAACTGATCTGCACAGATCTCCCACCTAGCCCATCAGCCTCTCCATTAGCATTCAGTCCTGGAGTGGAGAAGGTTTGTCATCGCTGTGCTCCAGGAGCTCTTGGTGTATTCCTGAATGAGTGACTGGCTGAAGCCTATATAACCAGAGTTGGCTGGGCTTGTGCCAACAGGACCTTTCTAAAGAGCCTTTTCTAAACCAGCCAGGAAGAACGTGATGGATGGGACCAGTCTGAATCACATGGCAGGAGAGGCTCTGTGCTTCGACAGCAGGCGAGCACGGGCAGCTGAGACAAATGAATCGACAGGCATCCCTATTTTAAAAATGCAGGGGAGAGAGAGGTGCATCCAGAGACAGTACCTGCGCTGTGACCGTCGCCGGAGATGACAGACATTCTCATGTGTGCGGCCTCTCCTTTGTTTGTGAGAGAAAAGAGGTGCGGGCTTTTCGTGGGCTCTGTTGGCTTTTCTCCCCAGCTCTCTTCCTCCGTACAGTCACCAGTTCTGTGTGTGGGTTTTCAGAGCCCACCCTCTGGCTCGTTGGCATCTTGACTTGTGTACCACTTAATGACTGGAAGGAGGAAGGCTCTGAAGATGGATATGCCAGCTCCCCGGGGGCTGGGACTCTGTGTGCAGGAGCACACTGTGCCCAGAGCCTTGTGAGGCACACTCAACTCTGCCACCGCCATTAGCTGCAAGTGGCACAGTGGGGTTGTATCGGCTCCCAAACAATGGGGAGTTAATTACAGCAAATGTCACGCCTCTTGAAGGCTTTCTGTCACCTGGTTACAGGGAAGCACTGGCCTTGAGTGGCACCCTGGACGAAAGCTGCATGCCTGCCTGGTCTCCTTGCAGCTGGACATTGTGAGCCTGGACCTTAGCAGCTTGGGATGGTGACAAGCCCAGGGAGAAGATCTGTATTTAGGGACATGGTTGAGAGAATAGAGCATTCTTCGAGAAGTGAGGCTGAAGGAATTGGGGGGTTGGGTATGTATTTTTCTTTAGAAAATAGGGTACATTGTCCTAGGTTTCTTTCCCTGTGGGCAGCAAATCTTAACTCTACAAAGTCTACTTACCCATAGATGGGAGAGCTGGAAAAGAGTCTGCTTGGGGCAGTGATGGAAGATGGTCTTAGACTCTAATTAAACTGTTCCTCAGCCATTTATCAAGAACACACTTAATGCAGAGCGTCAGTGGACTGCCGAGGCTCAGTGAGATTAGACAGCCAGTCCTGAAAATGGAAGGAGAGTAGCCATTACTCTGGAATATGCCAAGAATTCGAATTTTAACGAGTTCCCCGGGGATTCTCATGGACACTGGAGTTTCAGGAAAACCTGATTGGCAGTGGTGCCTAGACCAGCAGTCCCCGTCTTTGCTGCTTGTGAGAATGCTATGCAGAGCTTGAGAGCCTGCCTTGGCGTCACCTCCATAGGCTTGTCCATACCCAGGGCATTACTGTTTGTCGAGATCTCTGTAACAGTTCTAACATAGAATCAAGACTGACAGCCACTGGCCTCAACTAATGAGCCAGACTCCTTAGTTAGATGCTGCTGTAATCAGCAAGGAAATCACATCACGGTGAGCTAAGCACGCCTTTCTCCAGGACCCATCAAAGCCTCACATGCTCTGTACTGTGAATCTTTTTACTAGCTCACTCACTGGCGTGACAGGGGTGGGTCATGCTTGCCTGTGTGCACAAATATAGTGAACCCAGAGGTGAACCTTGGGTGCCATTCTTGGTTTTTGTTTATTTAATTTAACATTTGTGTATATGTACCATTGGTATTCAGTCCCCTGGGGCAGCCAGAAGAGGGTGCCTGATCGCCCTGAAACTTGAGCTAGAAGCAATTGTAAGCCCATAGATGTGCGTACTGGGAACCAAACTTGGGTCCTCCGCAAGAGCACCAACCACTGAGCCATCTCTCCAGCCCCTACCTTGTTTTGGTTTTGGCTTTGCTTTTGTTTGAAACCGGATCTTTCATTGACTTGGACCCCACTGTCAAGGTTAGGATGGCTAGCCAGTGTGCTCAGGGACTTTGCTGTCCCTGTCTCCCTGGCTCTGGGATGGCAAGCCTGCGTCTCCGTGCTCAGCCCTTCTATGTGGGTTCTAGAGATCAGACTCTGGTCCCTGTGCAACAAGTACTTGGCTGCCTGAGCCAATGCCTCACTCTGGTTTTTAGAGACAGAAGTATAGACCAAACACTTGGTCAGGTTGGTTTATATTGATTAGAATGCCCCCTCCTCTGCAAATGGGAATGGACCATTGCCAAATGAGCATTTATTCTTTATGTCCTTGAGCTTTAAAACAAAATTTAAGATCAGACCTCCACCACCCCCTTTTCTGTGTGTCTCTTTTCCATGTCAGAACAAAAACGGGATCCCGTAACAATTCTTAGGGCTGGTGTTTGCTGAGTCACATTTACTCTGCCTCAACTGTGTCTTGAGCCACACGAGCCTTCCATCTTCCTGTATGAGTCACAAGCATGTTCCCTGGCATGGATCCCATCCTCCCCCTTCCCCCCCCCCCCCCCCCCCCCCCCCCCCCCCCCCCCCCCCCCCCCCCCCCCGCTGGCAAGGGCCCTCTGCCCAGGTCACAACCTCTTGCACTTTCTTATAGTACCACCTCTCTCCAGTATCATCAGGTACCATCTTTCCACTTCCTGTGGGTTTGCCAGACTTGAGATTCTATAAAGACACATGAGACTGTTGTATCTCTAACCCCATCTTATCGGATGAAAGAACAGATGCTTTCATGGTGAGTTGGAGAGTGATCTCTTTTTTAATTACTTTGTCCATTAAACTTGCATACACAAGCATATGTCCATGCCAAAAAGATAAAGTAAAACACAGCTGTCACTTCAAAGGAAATAAGAAATAGTTGTTCTGGGGATCCGGAGATGGCTCAGCGGTTAGGAGCACTGGCTGCTCTTCCAGAGGACCTGGGTTCAATTCCCAGCACCCACATAGCAGCTAACAACTGTCTGCAACTCCAGTTCCAGGGGATCTGACGTCCTCCCATGCATACAGGTAACAACACTCCTCCATGTACATAAAAACAAATCATTAGAGAAAGTCGTAAGAACAAAGAAATAGTTGTTCTAGGGTTGACTCTGAATGATCATAGCCTGAGGACAGCAATTCAAATACCACACTCTAACTGGTAACAGTTTCATCAAGGTTTATAGAACAAAGAGGACCACACATCAAGACTGTTTTCAGACACACCAGCATCCTCTATTTGGGCTATGGTGAAGTAAGGGGATCTCTGCTATACGCCTCCATCCGATGCTATCTGGTGGCGTTTTTAGCCTTCAGCTAGGGGTCTGATCATATATTCTAAGTGCATTTATCAAATAGGCGTAAGGATGCTAGGTTGCACACAGAGCTGAGATGTGCGTGAGTACTTAGTATGCTGAAGACAGTCCAAGGAAATTTGCCTGGAGCCCTGTGACAGTCTAGCTCTCCGAAGTCACTGACGCCTATTTTACTGTCTTAAAAAAAGATTTATTATTTCTGTGTGTGTATGTGTCTGTGTGCTTGTACGTGCATGTGCAGGTGCCCACAGAGGCCAGATGTTGGCATTGGATCCCCTGGAGTTAAGAACTGCTCAACGTGGGTGCTGGGAATTGAACCCCAGTTCTCCAGAAGAGCAGCCAGTGTTCCCCCAGCTGCTGAGCCCCTTGTTGAAGTTTTAAATCACAACGGTTAACACTGGTGTGGCTTCCCGCCCCCCACGGGAACTTTCCAGCCACCTCCCTTCTAAGGGCCCTATGCTATAAAGAGGAGTGACGCAGGAACCAAGGGGAACGGGTGTTTTGAGAGAGGGCCAGGCTGTAGTCGCACCGGCTGGCTCACATTGTGTGCATCTGGGAGCCGAGGTCCGGTTTATGTCTTAACGGTGTTACCCTGACTCACAGTGTTTTTCCCTTGTGTTTTTGCTAACCACTCTGTTTTTTCACTATGGGCCATGAGGTGGGAAGCTAAATATTCTGTGTTCCTCCTCCCTGGGTCTCACCTGCTCTTGTGTGCCTCTCCGGCGAGCCCCGAGGGTTTAACTGCCTCCCCGGTCTATCCTGTCATAGGGAAAAACCCATCTGATATGTAACTCAGGTACGTGGAGGGGGGTGGGGGGACTCTAACCATGCTTACAGCAAGCACCCTGTTTCCTTTAAAGAAAACCCAAATACTTTCCACCTCTTTTTATTTTATTTTTATTTTTTATTTTTTGGTTTTTCAACACAAGGTTTTTCTGTATAACCCTGGATATCCTGGTACTCACTCTGTAGACCAGGCTGGCCTCGAACTCAAGAAATCTGCCTGCCTCTTCCTCTGCCTCCCAAGTGCTGGGATTAAAGGTGTGTGCCACCACTGCCCATCCCAAATACTTTCAACAAAACCATAGTGTAATGTTTGGGAAGGGTGTGTGTGTGTGTGTGTGTGTGTGTGTGTGTGTGTGTGAGTTTCTCTGCAATTTAGGCTTAATTGCTTATTTTTTTAAGCAAATAAGAACTAAGGACGAAAAGTACGTATTTGCTAAATGTTCCGATCAGCATTGATTTTTGCCAGTTCATCTTTTTTCTGGCTAGAAAAGTACTTATTTGCCAAACGGTGTGTGGTAAGGAAACCGCGGCCAGCACTAGAGAAGTAGAAGGAATTAGCCAGCAGCTAGACGCGCCAGAGATGTCCACGTTGGTGGCATTCTTTGACACTTTATTCTTTTTTTTTTTTCTCTGTGAGAAGGTTATGTGCCACTGATAAAAACTATTAAAACACAAATAGGTCTAAAGTAAAAGTAACTCTCCCCCCACTGTCTCAGGCTACTATTCAATGTGTTATGGGCATGCAGAGCACATCGCCACATTCTTTCACATAGTATGTATGCATGTTGTTTTTATTAACAAACAGGCTCAGCCCCAGTCCTATAACTCCCTTTTCTACCTGCCGATGGTAAATGTCTGCACTGGCTCCGTCCAGCCGGCTTGCTGTGTATCATAGCATTTTCCACAAATTTGACATTTTTGGATTCCCTGCATCATCTCATAACTCTTCCATCAGTGTTTTTAAATTTTTTGTGTGTTTTTTTTTAAATTTATGTGTATGCGTGGGTCCATGTGGGTGTGCACACTGGGTGCAGGTATTGACAGAGGCCAGAAGAGGGCAGTGGTAGGATCTCCTGGAGCCGGGGTTACAGGCAGCCAAGTACTTGTTGCATAGGGACCAGAGTCTGATCTCTAGGACCCACATAGAAGGGCTGAGCACGGAGACGCAGGCTTGCCATCCCAGAGCTGGGGAGACAGGGACAGCAAAGTCCCTTAGCACACTGGCTAGCCATCCTAACCTTGACAGTGGTGTCCAGGTCAATGAAAGTTCCAGTCTTAACCAAAACCAAAACCAAAACAAAGTAGAGGCTGGAGAGATGACTCAGTAGTTGCTGCTCTTGCAAAGGACCCAAGTTTGGTTTCCAGTCCACGCATCTAGCTTCCACATAGAAGCTTCTAGATAGGAGTGCTGGGGACCAAACTCGGCTCTTCTGAAAGAGCAGCAAAAGCTCTTAACTGCCGAGCTATCTCTCCGAATCAGCCGTGTGTTGTAAAGTCGTGGTGATTCAAGCACATGCATATACTGTGACTTGGAAAATATAACTCGGTTTCAAGTAATGCTCAAGTTCTAAGAGCTGAGGATGTTCTCGTGTCAGTTATTGGGCATCACACCCACAGCCTCTCTTCTGTTGACGGTTCGAGTTGCTGCTGTGTTAATTGGTTGGCGTGGGCTCAAACTTGTGAGGGGATGGGGCCGCAGGCAGTGCTTAGCAAAAGACAGGGGCTGCCAATGAGAGAGAGCGATGTTGGGACATCTACGGGCCCGTGATGAAGGAAGCCGACCCTTCCTCTGCTCACGGGGTCCGGAGGCGGACCTTGAACATCAGTTGTAAAGAGCCGATAGCAAGGCACGAAGTCACGGGCCAGCAGCAGTCTAGCCTGAACATCTGCTCTTGAGACACCCGTAAGAACTTGGTGCTGATGTTCAGAGGACCAGTTTGAAGAGGGGTGAGCATTTGTGCACATAAACTTTCTAAGTCTTCATGCCCCGGAGGAGCCCCTTGTGTCTTAAGGAAGGCAGCAGGTGAACTGTGAGGTGGGCAGGGGGTACGTAGGAGTCCTGTAAATACCTTCTCTTCCTCTCCCAAGCCTGCACAGTAGCTGGGCAGGGCAGGGAAGGGACCGTCTTAACGTCAGCTCTGTGGAAGATAAAAAAACACATTGGATGTTTCTATGAATTTTGTGACTGGTCTGGGGATAACTGCAACAGGCTCTTTCGTGGGAGCCCCGACACTGGCACATGTTACAGAGATGAGACAAAGACAGCCATTCCCAACACATCTGCAGCCACTCAACCAGGCAAGGAGGAGGAGAGACACGCCCTAGTATCAGCCCCGGGGGCGGGGCGGGGCGGGGCGGGGCGGGGCGGGGCGGGGCGGGGCGGGAGCTGACTTAAGAAAGCTGCAGGGCAGGCAGGCATGGCTGGGCTTTCCAGCCTCTGGCTGCAATACCGGGGGTTTCAGCGAGGCTCTGCACTACAGAGAACTCTTTCTCCATCCTTTCCAGGCGCGGTGGAAGCACAAATAAAACCTCTTCAGAAGGCCAGTTCCCACAGATTAGATTCTTTAACTGTAATCCCCCAGAGCCTGCTGCCAGGCACGAGGGTGCTTAGGGCCCAGAATGCCCAGGAGGTACGTGAGGAATGAACAGAGCAGGAGGCAGAGTGGGCATTGCCTGGGTGTCCCCTGTTACCCCCGCAGAGTGAGCGAATCTGTGGGGGGGAGGGGCGGCCCAGTCCCTCATCTGTGTTCCCTTGCTCGCAGTCAATGGCTCAGGAGAGTAGGCCACTCAGCACAAAGGCTGCTTTGTTCTGCACCTAGCTCACTGAGCCTCGCCCTGGCCTCTTTACCTCCCTGCTGCCTCCCAGCCTCTCTGGTACAGGATCTATCAGCAGGCCACCCCGCTCAACCCTTGGGGGTGCCTTCTCCAAGTGTCATTGTCTTGAGATGAAGGGTCCTGGGGCTGCAGGATCTAGCACATCATAACCCACACCTCTCTGCAGGAGGGAGGAGCAAGGACCCTGCCCTGCTCTCTTGTCTTCTTGGACACATCACACTATTACACTTATTGCCAGCCACCACAGTAGAAGAACACAGAGTAATCTGGAAAGGGTAACAAAGGGTTTGTCAGCCTGGCTTGCCAGGGTCTGCAGTGGGGAGTGGGTGCTTGGCCTGCAGCAGCAGGTATTCTTCAGTGCCAGGGTCCTAAGTGGGAGGACCAGGAGATGAGAAAGAAGACAGGAAGCTGGGGTCGGGGGTCCTTGCACAAGGCGTGTCTTATGCCAAACAAGCTTATTAAGAAGTATAGAGCCCCCTCCCCAGAGCTCCCAGGGACTAAACCACCAACCAAAGAGTACGCATGAAGGGACCCATGGCTCCAGCCGCATATGCAGCAGAGAATGGCCTTATCTGGCATCACTGGGAGAGGAGACCCTTGGTCCTGTGAAGGCTCGATGTCCCAGTGTAGGGGAATGCTAGGGCGGTGAGGCATGAGTGGGTGGGGGAGCACCCTCATGGAAGCAGGGGGATGGGGGGAATTGGATAGGGGATTTGTGGAGGAGAAACTGGAAAGGGGGATAACATTTGAAATATAAATAAATAAAATAACCACCCCCAAAAGAACTCCAGGGTCTTACATACAATACCATATTAAAAAATGGGACAGAGTCAGCAGGAGGCTAGTCAGTGCTGCACAAGGAGGGCACAGGATACATCAGGGATGTCAGGGACTGAGCACACAGCAGTTTGGGGACTGATAACCAAAGCCCCTAAGGGTGGAAAGAATTAGGGTCTCAAGATCCAAAGCCATGGCTCCCCCAAGGCTCTGGCTCCAGGCCATTCTGGCTCTGGCAGGCGTGCTCCTGGTTTAGAGAAGGAACTACAGTCCTTCTCCGTACATCAGGGAAAGCCTTGGGCGGACCCAGCCCTCGACACTAATCCTTTGTTGGCAGAGTTTCATTTCACTTAGACCCTGGTTGGATGAAGGCCTCGTGTGTGTGTGTGTGTGTGTGTGTGTGTGTGTGTGTGTGTGTGTGTGTGTGTCAGAGATACGGGATATGGAGGCTGATTGGGAGAGCTAGCGGCCTGAGAGCCAGCCTCAAGTCAGGCACAGGCTGGAGGGAAGTCTAGAATTCCACTTTGCACTGAGCCTCCCCAGTGAGGACAGGAGAGAGGAGACTTTCGGGAGACTGGGGCAGCCTACCCCAGGCCCTTGAGGGATTTGGCTTGTGTCCCAACAGAGGGACAGCAGACACTCAATTAATCTACATTCCAGAAGAGGCAAATAGCTTTTTTTTTTTTTTTTACTCTGGGCATGGCCCATGCAACATTTAAGACACATCTAAAATGTATATGTTGTTTCCTAGAAACTTTAATACGGTGTGTTACATATCTATGTGTTTACACCTGCGACCTTGCCTGGGGATGTGCCAGGAGCACTAGGCCCGACATACAAGTACAGAAAAATAGAGATTGTGTTTGTTTGAGTCGATCCTGTAAATGTGAAATTTATGTGAAATTTAAACTTAACTAGACTCCTATACGTCTATATAATTTGGTACCCATGCTTGGAGACCCCAGAAGACACACTGGGCATCACTCAGGGGTGCCTACAAGACACCCTAGAAAAGTACAGGCAGAGGCTGGAGAGGTGGCTCAGCAGTTAAGAGCACCGACTGCTCTTCCAGAGGTCCTGAGTTCAATTCCCAGCAACCACATGGTGGCTCACAACCATCTGTAATGGGATCTTGCACCCTCTGCTGGGTGTCTGAAGACAGCGACAGTGTACTCATATACATAAAATAAATATTTAAATCTTAAAAAAGAAAAGAAAAGAAAAGAAAAGAAAAGAAAAGAAAAGAAAAGAAAAGAAAGGTCCAGGCAGCGTGGAGGATGGCAAGCTCCCTGTTTGTATTCAAACAGTGTGACAGAGAACCTCCACAGGTGCTGTGGAGGGAGCTGGGCTGCAGACGCCCGGTCCCACTGAAGCTCTTGAATACAGCATCAGGAAAGAAGGAGGGTTATTATTTTCTGGGTCTTGGCTGAACTGTGACTAGGCAGGGATGGGAAGCTACCGCTAAAATCACCCACTGTCAGCAGCAGCAGGCTGGAGACCAGTTCTCTTGTCTATATCGATGGCTGACCACAGTCAGCTGTGGAAACCAGCCCAGTTTGGTCTCTTAACATGGCCTCATCTTGCTCTGAGAAGTGCCACTTGACTGAAGTGTGTTCGTCTGTCTTTCTCGTGCTGAGCATTGAGGGTGACTCCCTGGTCCCTCGTGTGTCCTTGCAGCAGAGAATGAGGACCAACAAAGGTGCTGGACCTCGCTCCCAGGTGATAATATGAAGCACCCACCCCCTCCCCCACTGGTCCTTGAAGGCAAATGACCTTGGGCTATAGAAACGAGGTGTTGTTTTTCATAGATTCTCTGTGTGTGGATACCCCTCGTCCACCAGTCAGTGTTTTAATCACAGCGTCTCCTGCYTGCCTGCCTCAGCATGCTGTCTACACTGCAGGAATTGCCCTCTACCCCTCCGTAGGCCTGCTAGACCGATTCTTCCAGGCTTCTTGTGACCTTGATCTGAGAGAAAGGACTCAGGAGGCAGATCTACTGCAGCAAAGTCTCGGGGGATTTGGGGATGAAACTGTTCCTTGTTATTCCCCATCCCCTAGGTGTTGGAAGTGGATTTAACTGTAAGATGGGCCCTTCAGTAGTATTCATTAAGTACGAAATGGTAAATTAACTGTCAAGTCCAAATATCCACTGTAGCAAAGTAGAAGTGTTCACATGGATATTGGGTCTTTTAATTGAATTTGCCTGTGTCTCGCTGTACCCCTTTTTATTGCTCGAAGTGGCAGAGGCATCTCCCTTGTGTCTTCCAGGAAGGATTATCTAATGGCCCCTGTCTGACAACATGCACCACCAGTGGCTCCTGCTGGCTGCATGCTTTTGGGTGATTTTCATGTTCATGGTGGCCAGCAAGTTCATCACGTTGACCTTTAAAGACCCAGATGGTAAGTGGCAGAGTGGATTTATGGCTAATGGAGTCCCTCCCCCAACACAGTTCCCGGGCACCACACATAGACGGTAGCTGTCCTGACCAAAGTGGCTTCCAAAGTCTTCATGTGACAGAAACCAAGGGGAGGTGGGAAGGACAATGACTAGGGTGAGCTCCTCCTGATGAGGTGCTTTCTGCATGCCTGAAGTCACTGGGTCACCTCTGAGATAAAGATGCTTCCTCCCTAGAGCACTTCTGAGCACCTGGTAGCAAGGACTGCCACAGGCTCAGTCAGCCTGAGACACACCGAGACACACCGCCATGGTTGCTCAGCTTGCAGGAGTGCCAGCTGTGTCACACTGCGCGTGACTGATGGTTATCTTCAGCATAGCGGGAGGAGAGTTGTTTGAATGTGAAGGGTGAAGCTCTGTTGTAGGATTGATCTCCCTTACCAGACTAAGACTTTCAGAGGAGGCAGATGAAGAGTGCTGGATTTGGTCTCGGCCAGCTGACTCCGCTGTGCTTTTGTCATTCCTTCGATGTTCCCTTACAAAATGGAGGCACTCCTTGCTCTGACATTACCAGCTGATTCTTTACTCCTCCCTCAGGGACCATCATCAGAGCTGAGGAGAGGAGGGGACACTTCCTGGGGACGGCTCATTAGTGGTGTTGATTGGCTAGAGAAGCAGTTCCTAGGGGGCCCGGAGCACAGAGCCTTGTGCATCCTTCTGTGGTTTACAGCTCATTAGAGCCTTGTCTCCGCCAGCAGTTTTCCCACTCATAGCGGCTGCAGCAGCCTGCAGCAGTCCTTTGAGCCTTCGGCTATGGGCTCCTTTATACCCTCAAGAACTCCTGATGTCTTCCTAGCTATTCTAAGGGCACCCGCCACCTCCACCCCTTCTCCATCTCCTCTGTCCCACTCTTCCTGTGGAGAAACTGTAAGCAGACATGCAGGGGGCTAGGGAAACCTGATGTTAGCCCAGGCAGTGGCCCTCAGCATGGTTTGCACTGAGGGATGATTACAGACGCTCCACACAGGGCGCCACCTGGCTTCCATTACAAATCCCATCGTCTTCCTGAAGTCCTCAGGAGGCAGCCGACGGGCCTGCACAGCCTGCTGAATGGTGCTGCATTACTGTATCGGATGTCCAGGGCCATCACAGGGTGCTTGGAACCAGAGGCTCCATCAGAAGGGTGAGGTTCACGTCTCGGAGCAAGGTTGGGGTTTGAGCATCTCTCTCAGTGTCACCGTCAGGAGGCTTCAGCAGATTTAGCAATATTGGTGACCTCTTACAAGGACAAGCGGGTGACACCTGCCAGGCTTTGTGATCCTCTGCTGAGGACAGATGGAATTCTTATTTCTGACATGGGTACCAGTCCCAAATGTGGAACAGCTGAAAAGCCGAGAGAGCACGCTGCTGGAACTAGCATGTGACTTCCAAACCCTGACCTTATCTCTTAGTGAGAAAGGCCTGATTAAATTGTAGCTTAGTTTGTTTTAAAAACCAGGGCAGTGTGTGCTACACACCAGTGAGCCGTCTGTCAGTCATAGTTAGATAATTTAAGCCTGGCGACACAGCCTTCTGCCCGAGCAACTCTGGAAGCTCAAGCGGGGCATCAACTGAGGCCAGAGAGACCACACGCGAGGCTCAGTGCCAAAAAAGAAAACACACACACAGCAACAACAACAACAAAGGGAAAATGAGAATTAAAAATACATCCTTGCCTTTTAGTTTCTCTGATAGGAGCTTTTAAGGAATACCTTCCCAGTGGGCTCTGGTAGAGGCAGTATCACTGTGCTGGGCGTGGCTGCGCCGAGGTCAGAGCTGGATGCTCTCAGGAATGGCAAAAAACTGGAGACATTAAAGGTAAAAAGCCAAGAAAACTGATGATCTTTACTTAGAGGTCAGAGGACGACGCGTGGGAGGTGGTTCTCTTCTTCCCCAGTGTGAGTCCCAGGTTGGGCTCAGTTCACCAGGTGTGCCAGCAGGCATCTTTACCCACCCGACCACCCTGCTGGCCTAGCCTTCAACATTTTAACCAAGACAAAACTAGCCCAGCTCACCAACCAGCTCTGCCTTACCGTTAAAGATAGGAAGCAGTTCCTCTACACGCTGGCATTTGAGGTAGCCACAGAGACTGCTCCTGGGTGACCTCAGAGCCAGGTAGGGTTAGCTTTGTTTACCCAACATGAAGTTCAGGGGAGGATGTTGTCACCCGAAAGCATGCTGTAAGGGAAGACGTCACAAGGATACTTTGCTCTCCCATAGCTTAAATTATGAGTTCCCTGTCATGATTCAGTCCAGCAGTCAGAGAACATGTCCTGGTCATTGTCCTGTCAGATCACAAACAAAACAAAACAAAACAAAACAAAACAAAAAAACACCATCATTCATTGGCTTCATTCTTCATTCTTGATTCTGAGTGAACTTGTACATAAAATACCTTGCCAGTCTGGGTGAAGAATCTGGACATTAAGTACACAGTGCACACCCAAGGCATCAAAAAGGGCCCTGGGGCGCTGCTGGCTTCTCTTCCCTTCCACCTGGGATCCCTCTGGGGACCCTGTCAGAGGAGACCTCTCAGCCACTGGCGGGCTGGGAAGAAGCATCAGAGGCGTCTGTAAATTCACAGCTATTCTCATGCTGACATTTATTTTACACGCATCCAAACTGTTTTGGCTTTTGAACCAAGGGCCCCTGTGAGTATCATTGCATAGCCCGGTGGCCCTCAAGTGAAGCTCCATTTCTCATTGGATGATCCTTGGTCTTGGTGTTTGGGAAGCAGGGTAGCACAGGACCGTTCTTTCTCACTGGCTTTGTTCTCTTGGAGCTGGAGCCCTGGTGTGGAATCCCAGACACATTGCATTTCTGTTTTCTTCATGTCTGCCCATCTGTCATGATTTTCTTAACCACCTGAGCTGAACCAAGAGCTCATCTCTCCTCACCTGCTGCTGATTCATACCTGCTGCTTTTGTTGCTTAGCAATAAAGCCATACTGATACATTTGTGCAGTGAGCTATCCTTAGCAAATTTCTTTTTCTGTTGAACTAGAATCTGGTATTAATAACCAGATCATGTCAAGGAAAATAAATCCAACCCAGCGCAATAGATATTTAGTGTCAAGATTTAAAATACTAAACAGTCTTTGAGTGGGTCTTGAGGACTCAGATACATTGTCATTATGATCACTTTTAGAGATGGCTCAGTGGTTAAGAGCACTGACTGCTCATCCAAAGGTCCCGAGTTCAAATCCCAGCAACCACATGGTGACTCACAACCATCCGTAATGAGATCTGACTCCCTCTCCTGGAGTGTCTGAAGACAGCTACAGTGTACTTACTACATATAATAAATAATTTTTTTTAAAGAAAGGCAAAGCAAAGTGGTCCTCTATTCACAATGGTAGGAACAAAAACAGCCACAGCCATCATCGTGACTCTTAGCAGACATAATCTGAGCCATGAAGTTGCGTAGTCATGCCTCAGGGTCTTCAGAAGCTGGAGCCTTGCTTCTGTGGGGCCGAGTGGTGGGAGGGACCAACATCTGACCACAGCAGGGGTGCTGGCAGCTGCTGAGGAGAACTCTCCACCAGCTAAGCTGCAGAAAGCTCAAACTAGGCCATGCTGTGTTTCCCCCTTTGTCTGTAGTCAGTTAGGGTTGGGTTAGCTGGGAAGAGAATCTGGGGAGCTTAAAATGGTGAAAATGTTCACTCCACTTCCCAGTGTCCCAAGCGTGGGAAATAGGTTGCCTTCTAGAAGTCACTGGCAAGTCGGTTATTCAGCACGCAGAACGCATTTCTCTATGCACAGAACAAGGAAACTCAGGTTCCGCAAATCCATTTCGCATGTCAATGCCCAAAGGTTGAGTCAGCGGATATTGGGCCTCCTAGGCATCAGGGCTCCCGCAGTGCAGCCAGGAGCCCTGGATGGGGGGCTGTGGGGTTTCTGAGGCTGTGCAGCAGGGACTGTAGGAAAGCCCAGTAACTGAGGTGTGGAGCAGACTAACTCACTGTGCAGGCAAGAACCAAACCAGAGGCACGTGTTCAGTCACGTGACTGGCTGAGCCGGGAAGGCGCTGCAGCCTACTAGCCACTCTTCCAGAGGACCCAGGTTCAATTCCCAACACCCAAACCTCAGCTCACAGCTGTCTGTCACACCAGTTCTTCTGACCTTGTGGGTACCAGGCACAGATGTACACAGATACATGTGTAGGGAAAACACCCGTATCCACAAAGTAAAATGAAATAAAGACAAAAATAGTAAAATAAATTTCAAAGACTAGCTAGGCTGGGGTGGCCGGGGACTAGAGGAGAGCAGGCAACATGCGGGAGTCTCCGAACCTAGAGGGGAAAGGTTTTATTAAATGAAATAATACTTTTATATATTTTATGTGCTCTATTATATATCTGTGTTCCTGTGAGACTTGGGAAACTTTTTAAAGTGCATGTTTGTTTTCAGAAAGTGATAGATTACATCCGGATTGTACCCGAATAGTTCCTACAAAATCTTTTCAAAACTTGCTTGACGGAGTGGCTTGCAATCTGCCCCCTGGTCTGACTTACGGTCATGTGACTTCTGGTGTGAACATGGGATGGAAATTCTGACCTGACTGCTGGAGTTTTGCTTTCGTCCTTTTGTAAATTACCTTTTCTGTCTGGAGGTCACTGCGGAGTGACATGCAGTTGTAAGAAATACCACAGAGGGGCTGGAGAGCTGGCTCAGCGCATCCTCTGTGAGAGGACCCGGGTGTGATTCCCAGCACCCACACTGGCAACACACCCGCATCTGTAACTGCAGTTCCAGGGCACTGGATGCCCTCTTCTGATCCTCAGGCACCGGGAACACAAATGGCACACAGACAGACATTTAAGCAGAATAATCATACCTATAATTTAAAACAGAAAAAAAAAATAGAGGACAGGGAGATCCTTTGTTCTGCTGACCCTCTGGCCCACATGGTGACTACTCACAGGCCTGACTGCAGGGTCACAGGCACAGCGCACCTCTGTCACCACATCACATCACCCTTGCTGACTGTTGTCTTTTGGTGCCGGTTTAGATTTTTTGGAATTCTTAATCCAAGTTTCATTACATAGCCCAGGCTGACTACAACCTCCATTCCCCCTGCCTTGGTCCATGAAGTGCAGGGTCTGTATTGGTACACGCCACTGTGCCTGACCATGTTGTCCTTTCTAGTATATCCACGCCCCTCACCTCAGCTCCTGCGCCTCTATACAATTGTGTCATTTCAGAAACGCCTTGTAGGGGGGACCTGTTTGACTTTTCTCACTCACAGTTCCGATGAGCGTTGGCCCAGCACGGTCGCGCAGTGTTAGCAGCGACTCTTTGATGTCTATTGCTCAGGTGTATCTGGCTGTCCAGGTGTACCTGTTTGTTACCTGCCCACCTGTTGAAGGGTACGTGGGCTATTTCCAGTTTGAGGTTACTACACACGAGGCTGCTGTGAACATTTGTACATTGGTTTTTGTTTCAACATAAATGAATGTGCATTTCTCTGGATTAAATGCTGGGAAACACAATTGCTGAGTCTTGTTACCGTATTGCTTTTTTTTTTTCCTTCAAGAAAATTACCAGACCTTTTCCCACAGTGGTTTCATCGTACTGCAACATTGTATACATGAGCAGGTTTCCCCACATACCAGCCTGTGGTCGCTGCTCTTTCTCACACATTCTGATGGGTCTCTGCTACTGTCTCCCTGGGATTTTGATTTGTTTGCCTTGTGGCTAGTGACAGTGATCATCTTCAGCAAGCTGTCTCCACGTCTCTTGTGCACATTGGCATGTTTGGTTCTTAAGCATCTCATCTGTTAACTTCTTTTGTGTCTTCTAGATACAAGCTCTCTGTCGAGTATGAGGCTTGTAAATGCTTTCTCCCAGTCCTCAGCATATCTTTCCCCCCTCTTCAGATAGGCCTTTGCAAAGCTCAGGTCTTAAGTTTTGATGAAGTTCAGTTTTCTAAAGGTTTTTGTTCTGCTTGTTCTTTCAACAAGTTTCATGGCTTCATATTTTCCAGGTAAGACCTTGGATGGTTTTGAGTTCTTTTCAACAGTGTGAGTGAGGATTAGGTATTGGCTCATTCTGTCCGTTGAGGTCCACTTGCTCCATTTCCCTTCCCACACAGACTGACCTTCTAGTTGGGTTGCCTTTGCCAGAAGCCTGGGTGGGTGCAGCATCTCCTGGGGTGGCATTCTGTCCCACTGGTTTCTGTGCCTTTCCTTCTCTGAGAACATGTGAATCTGTCCTCCAGGGTATAGTGCCAAACAGGAGTTTGTGTTTCTGACAACCATGCCGGAAGCAGAGAAGCTAAGAGGAGAGAAGCATTTCCCTGATGTCACGAAGGTGAGCACGAGGTTTGTCCCTCTGACAGGGACAACTGCTTTCTTTCAGGGACATACAGGAGCCCTGTCACATGGGAGTGGCTTCGCTCAGTGACTCTCACAGGTTCCCGCCTGTGTCATTGCAGCTTTGTTTATGGTACAGGTTGAGAATCCCAAATCTGAAAATCTGTTGCGTGAGAGTGCACAATCGGAAACTGACCACCAACATGGTGCCGTAGCGGAAATTCCTACGCTGCAGAGCTTTGTTGTGTATGTTGAATTATTTAAAATATTCTGTATGGCTAGAGCTATCACTCGGTGCTACAGCTACTGCCTAACGTGCACAAGGCCCAGGGCTCAACCCCCAGTAATCCCCCAAAATTGTATACAATTACCACAGTGTATACATTAAACATAAATGAATTTCAGGTTTGGACTTGAGTCCCTAAAATATCTCATTTTATAGATGGAAATATTCCAAAGTCCAAAAAAAAAAAAAAAAAAAAAGTTCTAAATCAAATGCATTTCTGTCCCCAAGCATTTTGGACAAGGCACAACAAGGGTTATTCAAGTTGGATTCCTGTCGGATGAAGTCTTGGCTTCATGGGGGAAGGAGAGTGTTGAACAGGGTCAGGAAGAACCTGGGAATGTGAAAAGGTTTCTGGCCCAGAGTGGAGTTCTGGGGTGAGAGGGAACATGGAACCAGACTCCCAACTCTCTGGGTGAGCAGCTGAATCCAGGGCAAGGGAGAGGCCCCCAGACAGCATGGCAGAACACAGGGCCAGCACAACTGGCTGCTTCCATGGGGTCCTCAATGGTCCTGACTCCAGGTATTCCTCTGCAGGGCCGCTATGCATAACCCTCCTGGTTTGCTGTCCAGGGAGAGGGGTACATTCAGGAAGGCCCCTCCCCTTGCCAATCCTCATACTGGGTCTGGAAGGTGCGGGTCACAGTTTGGCTAGAAAGGATGAAGTGTCCACCGCTAACGATGCTTGTCAGTTCTGGACTAGACTGGGGCAAAGTGCAGGTGCTGCCTGGTTCACTGTATGAAAATGGCAAATTAGAACCCAGTAAGAACAGACACATCTTAGTCAGGGGCACAGGCACCGTCATGGTTTCTTAGCAAGACATTCACATTGGAAAGGTCAGGTCTGCAAAACTCTTTTAAGATAACTCAGGGGAGCAGGGCTTTAATAGAAAATATTTAAATACACGAATAGAGAATACCACAAGGGCAGTGAGCTATTTGCAAAACAGTTTGGGGTGAGGGCCCCACTGAAAAGATATTGCATCAGGGAAATAGATCTTACCCTGTAGTGGTTCCTTACAAATTCAAAATGCCTCTTAGAGAACACACACACACACACACACATCATGATCAGTAAGGGTTTCTGAACACTGATCTATATGTTACTGGTACAGCTCCTCCTACCCATCCCCCTCAGCTCTTCCTCTTCAGCTCCCTCCTCCCCCACACGTGCAGTGACTGTGCTAGTATGCACACACACACACACACACACACACACACACACACACACACGTAGTGACACTCTCCCCATGCCACCCATTTGACCCAGCTAAGGCTTTCTTGAGTATCACCGTCAGACTTGCTGTCACACACCCAGTCAAGACTCAGCAGCTATGGAGTGAATGGTCCTGCTGGCCTTCAGAGTCGTGGAAGATGGGGGAAGGCTTGGGTCCAGGACTGCTCGTGTCAGGGATATTCTCTCCATCGTGAAGTAGCTCCGTAAGTGGCCTCTTCACTCAGACTCCAGCTTACTCATCTCTTCAGTTGAGCGGATTAGTCTTCTAGGAGAACCACAGGAATCAAGCAGACATCCGTTCTCCTGGGCACCTACTACCTGTCTTTTAAACACAGCAGGGCTGTGGAGGGAGGGTGGGGAAGAGCCACGAGAAGTGGCAGGAAATGGCGTTTGTCACTGTAGAGATGGGAAGAAATCAAAAGAAAGGGGCTTCAGGGTCTCCTCCTGCTTCATACCCACAATCCCTCTGCCTCCTCCATCCCTTTCGCTTACAGCCAACTGGGAAGATGCTTTCGGACGGCCGTCCTGATCAGCCCTCGGTTTATCTGGAGCGGCTAGAGCTCATTAGAAATGCCTGCAAGGAGGAGGCTCTGCGGAACCTCTCACACACCGAGGTCTCTAAGTTTGTCCTGGATCGAATATTTGTCTGTGACAAGCACAAGATTCTTTTCTGTCAGACCCCCAAAGTGGGAAATACCCAGTGGAAGAAAGTCCTGATCGTCCTAAATGGTAGGTGTGGCATGGGGGAGGTGCCTCTCTGCAATGGGAGGGGTCGAGACTGGCATGGAAGGATGGGATGGTTTCTTCTGAAAAGACCCATGACCTTCTGAAGGTTCTCTGTGTTGTTTTCCTCACTCCTGTTATGCTGTAAAATTCAGTGGGGTTAAAATGTTGGTTTCGCTTTTACAGTGCTGGGCACGAAATCCAGGGCTGTGTGCATGCAAGGCAAGCCTTCTACCACTGAGCTGTGGCGCTGAGATACTTCAGTTCGAACCAAGGGCTGGGTTTCCTGGGTTTTCACAGACATAGCTGGCCATCCTTACTCGGCTGGTTCACCCGCATCAGTCCTTTTTCTTTCCGTAGTACATGCGGGGTCTGTCTTGAGTACTGCAAGGCTCCCGAATTCCCTGAAGTATTGTATAGTCAAAGAACCCACCACCAGAGCCTGGGAGGAGACCCTTGCCTCCTGGGCCTCAGGCAGCTTCACTTGTAGACCAAGTCTTTCTGTGCTGGCTGGAGAGAGAGAAACTACCCCTTGTGTTCTGCCTTAGACAAAAAGCATTAAGTTAGCTCGTTTCAGAAAAATCTGATATTCCCTGGGGAATGAATTAAATTGTAGAAAAATGAGTTCATACGCTGTGGTTCTGATTACCCACTGCTCTGCTTAGACACCAGGTTTGTCTCCATCCCAATTAGTCTAAACTGGCCTAAAATAATCATAGGGTGTCTTTAAAAGCTCAGCTCCAACTGACTGAGTTCCAACAAGCAGAAGTCACACCCTCGGTACCATGGGACAAGTTCTTGGGGTTCAACATTGTGCCCACAGCTCCCATGCCCACTCCTGGCATTACTGGGCAGTGTTGGCTGCTGTTTGCACTTTGTACAGGTCAGTCACAGGGCGAAAAGGACAAGGTGTCGCCTTCTGCATACATGCATGGTATGAAGTTAATGTGCCCCTGGAATAATATGCCAGTGTGCTGGATTTCTGAATGGGAGATAAAGGCCACAAGTTAAATTGAAAACAAAGAGCACACATATGGACCTCGGCAGTGGGAAGCTTCGTAACTCACTCACAAGGGCAGGACGAAATAGAAGAAGGCTACATGAGATATGTGTGTGTCAACGCACCCTACTGATGAAGCTTCTCTAACAGTTCTGGGACTCAGAAGCACACTGCAACTTCCTGTGTGTCAGAATCACATACCGTATCAGTTACAGTACATGTATAGTTACAATTTTTTTTTTAATTGAAAACAACCCTTCTTGACATCAACACCCAYGACACGGTCAGTGAGAAGAAAAATTAAATTTATTTTAAGAAAGATTTTATCATCCAGCTCTGTTAGCATTCTTTCTAAACTCCACCCCACAGTTACCTGGCAATAGCCAGGTATGCTCCTCCCCACAGTTACCTGTCAACAGCCAGGTAGGCCTGGCCTTCTATAAAAGGGGCTGTTTGCCCCCTTCTCTCTCTCTCTCTCTCTCTCTCTCTCTCTCTCTCTCTCTCTCTCT
>BDUI01000863.1:137942-154466 GCA_002335545.1 Apodemus speciosus
ATATATATATATTGCACATATATTATACATACACGCTAGCTGGGTGGTGGTGGCACATGCCTTTAATCCCAGCACTTGGTAGGCAGAGGCAGGCAGATTTCTGAGTTTGAGGCCAGCCTGCTCTACAGAGTGAATTCCAGGACAGCCAGGGATACACAGAGAAACCTTGTCTCGAAAAACCAATATATATATGCACATATACATAATTTTAGATGGGATACATATTATGGCTAGTTCAATGTTTTGATTGGATTCCTGAGTTTGTGAACAAATTTGTCTCTTCATCCTGTAACTTTTCTTGGTCTCTTTTCCTTCTGTTTATTTGTTTTGTCCTAATCTAATGTTTTAGTTTTTGTTTTATCACATTATATTATATTATATTATATTATATTATATTATATTATATTATATTAATTATGTTACATTATATTTCCTTGGAAGCCTGTTTATTTTCTAATGAGAGACAAAGAGGGTAGACTGGATAAGAAGGGGGAGGAACTAGGAAAAGAAGAGGGAGGACACATCAAAAAGTTACATTGATTCAAAGTAAATAACAGGTTTTCAAGAGGAGCAATATTGTAACAGATGACCAGCAAATGCATCTGTCTACAACAGCACATTTAAGAGAAAACCTAAAATTTCTAAGACAGACACATGTGGTTTCTAGGTGATACTGCTCAAAGACTGAATTGACAATAATTTGGAAGAGGGAAATTAACCATGTGAGAACAAGCTCTAAACTACAAAAAGAATGAGAAGGTCAGAGTTCTTGGACAAGCACGGAGGAGTTGGCAGAACTGTTAAATCCTTTCCATCCTTGCTTCAGGAAGCAGAGGGTAARGACCATGGCTGAAGTGGAAGCAATGAGAGTGGTATTTCATTAAAAGTGAAAATCTTAATACCTCCTTTTCAGTTCTTGTAACAGGCCCTCATAATTATATCAAAATAAGAAATGCTCTGTGCTGTTGAAAATATTTAGATGGTATGCTCCTTTTAGGGGAAGAGCTGCCAAGAAATTAGGAAGAAAAGATCTTCCTAAAACATACAGGATTCTGAGTAAAAAACATTTATATGTATAAGATATATGTAAAAGTTGCAGTAAAACTTACAGAAACAAAAATATCTTAACTTTATATATTTCTGTACATTCAAATATGTGAATCTCTGTTTTTTTTCCCACAGGTGGCTGATAATGGATAGAATGTATCCACATATCCAAAAAAATCTCTTACATTCAGATGTGAATCAATAACAATTTATTATGTATACTAGTAAATGCGGGTAGCTGTGTTATCACATGACTTATTTCAGACTTAAGTGTAGGAAATTTATAAAGGGTAGAGATGGTATAAATAGTAAAACAAGATAAAGCACACATCACATAATCTCTTGAACATTTGTGTACACAAATAATACAATGTATAACATAATATTACTTAAGTTAAATGTTACCACAACCCTGACCTAAAGAGATATATTTCTTATAACAATAAGCATATTTACAYTAAACATAGTTTTAAGATTATACTGTTTAAAGGTTTTTATTTTACATGTATTTGTCTGTGTGTGCATGTGTGTGTATGCATGTGTCTCTGTGCGAGTGTGAGTGCCTATGTGTACATATGTTTCTGTATGAGTGTGTATGTGCTTGTATGTGCTTGTATGTGCAGGTGCCTACAGAGTTGGAAGAGGGCACCAGAGCTCTTGGAATTAGAGTTACAGGCACTTCAGAAACTCATCAAGGTGGCTGAAATATGAACTCCAGATCTCACAACTGAACAACAGGTGCTCAGCCTTCTCTCTAATGTAATAACATAGGGTTGTTTTTTATGAATATAGTTTTTTTAATGTMGGAAAGAAATCTGTTTACTGGAGCAATCCTTGTTTTAAAAATAATTTCTGAAAAGAATGTCAAATTACCAATATCAGTATTCTTAATGGATACTTCCACTTAAGAACAAGCCATAATGAATTCTTACCTCATCTTGAGACTTGACCAGAGTTCTGAACGTTTTTTCTCCACTTTCTCCATCTATCATTTTATTTCGAATCTAAGAGAAAACAGATCAATGACTTTATTCCAGGAAACAAAGCGACCTACTGAATATTATAAAACTATCATCAAGATTTTTCATTATTTCCATGAAATTTAATAACAATGGCAGAGCAGTTGCACTACTAGATGAGATTATTTGGAATTTTTAAAGTTGTCACATTGTAATCATTTTAAATTATTTTGCAATAAGCAAAATATACTTAGTGGATTTTTTTTGGTCTTCACTCTGCAAGTTTTAAACCATAACATTAAAGGGGACACAATTGCTTTGTGAACATATGAGATTTCAGTGAGATGGAGATACCAAGAAATAAAACGTATGTCTATTCACAGAACTAACATGTAATGTGAAACACTTCAAATTCTTCCTCCCCTAAATAACCAGTTCTTATTGACAAAGGATTCAAAACTCTCTTTTATATGTTGGTATATATACCAACCTTTATATGTTGGTATCCTATATATTTTGGTTTCTTAGTTCTACACACCAGGTTGCACTGGCAGCCCTCGGGCTGAGCTCGAAGCTCGGGCTGATTTCGACCTTGTAGGGTCTTTATGGCTCTGTGCTCAGAATGCTGGGGCTATAGGACCCTACATTTGGATTGCCCCTTATAATTTACTTTTTATATGCCATCTGTAACAGTTCTGAAGAATTACATAATAGTAGATAGTCATAAAGACCTAGTAGGATTTCATATCACATAGTGTCCTCTCCCTACAACTTTCCAACTCCCTAAAGGGTCAGTGTCATAGGAATCCAGGTCAGATCCATAGGAAAGCTTTCCAGTCCACTGGAAACTAAGACTTTCCATTTGGGCTTTAATAAGTATTCGTGAGTAGGAAAATGAGGTGTGACAAAACAAATTTGCAAAATATACGATGGATCCAATTTGCTTAAAATATTTTCAGTTTGAAGGTGAAAATTAAGAGGTTGACTTTAAAAATACCAAACTTTGCTATGCGCATGCTCTTTCCGTGGGCTCTTCACGTGTCATTTCTCTCCGTCACTGTGTTTTAGGGAAGCAGACTCTGAGAGACTGAACGCGGTCATTATGGCGACCCAAGGGACTGCAACTCCACACCTCAATCTAATCCTCATTACCTTCGCTTTAAAGAAGACCCCTGAGACACGCCAGCACACCCCGTGCCACACTGCAGAGTAACTGTGAACTTAATAATTTCTATTTTCTATTACATAACTCTCTTTACTATTTTCAAACACCCCAGCATAGGGAGTGACATGCGACTTTGTGAAATACAACAGAAACATGTCCAGCGCCTTCAGACAGACCTTGCAGCTGCTCTCCTCACATGGCCCTCCATGTAGCTGGGGGGGGGCTGGGACCCTCCCAACTTCCCTTTCAACAGCCTCGCATGTTGGTCTCTAAAGAATTTCATTAACATCATGGTTGTTCTGTACACGTGAAATAACTCTCCCTTTGGAATGAGCAAGACAATGAAAAACAACTAAGGCTGCAACTAACCTGAACTACAGAAGCTATTGGAAGAAGACAGTCCAGGACACGTACAGTTTCAATGAGAAATGACATATCAGTGTGAGTGAGGAGAGACAGATTGGTGTGAACCATTGTTTGAACATGATGGTGTGATGGGAAATGCTGGCTCAGGTCCCGTGTCCCTCTGGCTTAGGCCTACTGCACACACTCACCTCCACTTTAATTTCATTCTCTAACTCAGCATCGAGAAAATCCAGTGTAACTGGCTCCTGAGATTTGGGGTTCTACATAGAACACAACAGTCAAGGGATTAGAAAGCAATGCTGTGTACAGAGTAGCTCCTGAAGCACATTCAGCATGAAACAATTCTATAAGAATTACTTACCATCCTTGGAAGCTAGGCATTGAGCTTTATGTGCAATGAACAGCTGTCAATCAATTATCAACTGAAGGCAGCAAGTGCCTAGAAATGGACCCCATGGGTTCCCAAGACACCATTGCACACTTTGACATCCACTGCCTTTCCTTGTGTTGTGCAAGAAAGCTCACTGTGTGACATGATAGTGTATTTACTTATATCTCAGGGGATACTGTTTGCCTACTAAATGTACCTTAGATGGTGTGATTTTAATTTCTTAAACATTAAAGGAGGCTATTAGATTATTGGATAGACAAAAATGTACTCATTTCTTTAGAATTCTTGCTCCATCACATAGCATGCCATATTAGAGATCCAACATTTAGACGAATAAAAGATTTCAAAATAATTGTAAACTTTAAAGGGTAGACATTAAAATATCATTAAAATGTATCATACAAATCTGGTCATAATTAAACACCAATAATCAATGTAATCTATGTTTGCTTACTTCCAAGAGTGACAGAAATTTTGCCATGAGTTTGCAAAAGACATCTGTATTGGCACTATTTTAAACACCATGTTAGAGTGACATGCCTCATAACATAATAGTAGCAGACAAAAATCTGTTCAATTTGCATATCTCACTTAAATGAAGAATGACACGGTACAGTACACATGGGACGAATTTATTTTGTAATCATGCAAATGACTTATTTCAGGGAGCATTCCTATTTTAAAAAAATCAAAATTTTAGATCTTCATGGTGTTTGATGAATAAGAATTCAAGTAACAATTTTAAAAATACTCTCCCTTTGTCTTTTGTGATGGAGCTGGGGATTGAGTCCAGGACCTCATGTTAGCTCAGCAAGTATTCTACCCCACAGACCCTGTACCTAACAAACGCTTGAAATATTCACTACTTAGGAACATATATAACCAGATTTCATAATGTTGAAAGAAAGTATTGGCTTTTCAGCACAATACACTATTGTTTGGATGCACAGCTTTCACTTTAGGAGAAAATATTCATCTGAAATGTAGATGCAAGATGGAAATAGAAGTCAATACTGAGAACTTGTGTTAAGCCCATGAAACTTGCAACTTCCCTAATAAAAAGACACAACAAATGTCCCCAAACACTATTATATAAATATTAAAATTATGATGAAAACAATGCAAAACAAAGTCAAGACAATCAAATGATGAATAAAAACAGAAATAGGAATATTTCTCTTACATGCAATGGATAATGCATAGAATGACCAGCCCCAAACAGCATGCAGGGAGGAGCCATTATCAGGAGGAATTGACAATATGCAGATCATGTCCCAATCCAACATATAAAGACAGAGAAGAAAAGGAAATCATAAAAGAAAATTGTCAATGCATCACTTGTACTTGTAAATGGCAACCTGGCTGAGCATTGTTTTAGAAATATCCATTAAAATTACACTAACTAGAAAATTAAAAACACAGTCATCTCATTGAAAACACCAACATGGGCTTGAAGAAATCAATTTAGTTTGATGGTCTCCGAAAGGCCATCATAAAATGATTAAATAGGTACTACTTCTCTTCAGCATGAGTTTCAACTAGCATAATTACCAAGGTCGGCATTTTGATGTTAACAAATTTTATATTTGTAACAATTCTGAATCAGTATTAATACCTAAGAGTTCAAAAATATTTTCCTGATTAAGAAGTTTCATGTGGTTGCTAGTTTGCCATTTAGAATTTGCTTAAAATAAAAAGAAAAATCATTATTTAAGTTGTTTGTTTTTAAATATTTTAATAATATTTACATGCAATATTTATAGTTGCAGTAAAAATAAAATTCACCAAAATGCACATAACAGCAAAAACTATAAGATATTCAGAAAGTAACATGCAAGCAGAGGAACCACATTGTTTCCTAGATGAGAAAGGCATGTACGCCATGGGAACCTCTTCTGGAATCATATGCAGCAACACAAGACTCAGAGTACCATGGAATTCTAGCTGTGTGCGAGAAGTACAGCTTCCACTCATCCACACTGTTATACTGTTAACAGCTGGGAAGCTGGGAAGCTCATTGAAAACTATTTCCAATGAGAACTTTCATGGGCGGGGCATAGCATCACTGTGTGTATTTAATTTCCCAAGTGGAGTGCAGAATGAGAATCAGTTCACCTCCCTGATTTTCAGATGAAAACCCTGGTGTCTAACAGGGTATTATGTACTGTACAAACATAAAGCATTGCTAACCAGATTATAACTCAGTCCCAGCAGCCCATACTTAAAGATCACTTAATGCAATGGGGCCTCTTCAGTAGACTTCTACCCCATGTTTTAATGGAAGTGATAGGCATACACCACAAAACTTACCATGATGTTAATTTTTCTCCAACATTTTATATTTCTATAAATAAGTTATAGAAATACTCTCTTATGCATACATACATATATATATATATATGTAAGCAACATAGAAAAGGGGTCTTAGAATAATTTTTCCAAAAAATAAAACCCCCAAAATTAACACTTTAGATTCACAAATTTGAACATTTTCAATTAGGCGAAGAAAGATTCTCAAACTTCTAATCCCAAAGAAAACATTATTATTGTTATTGTTATTATTACTATTATTATTATTACCTCAGGATATACTTAATTTTATTTTATGTGTGTATGTGCTTTGTCTGCATCTATTTCTGAGCACTGGGTGTGAGCATTGCCCAAAGAAACAAGAGGGGGCGTTGGGCCCACTGGAAGAGGACTTTCTGATGCCTGGGAGCCACCACGTGGGTGCTGGAAACACACTCAAGCCCCTGAGAAGAGCAGTCAGCGCTCAGCCTTTGGGACATCTCTCCAGCACCGAAAATTCCATTTTTATAAATTAAAATCAAAACAAAGACAATTTCACCCAAAATTCTCATTCATGGAATCACAGCACAAGCATCATGACTGTATTTGCACTTAGAARTCAGTTTCACAAGCAAACTGTTAGGAAAACACAGATACGATATTAATTTCACCAAATTTAATAACGAATTTGCTCAGGAGCCGTCTCATTCTGATCACTCTGATTAACGTTATTATTAGATAAACTTCCTTAGCCACCTTTCAGCCAGTGCCACCCTTTACCGTCATCGACACACTTCGCTCGCTTAGAAGGGAAGCTCATTTCTGTCTCATGCTCTAGAAGCTTGGTGCCAGGAAAGGCCCCTTGATTTGTAAGCTTGGAGAACGGAAGCTTGATCCCAACTCGGATTTAGCAAATTTGAAAGCACTGCTGTCTACCTTCATTCACAGTTACCTGAACGTTGGGCCGCCTTTTTCTTAAATTAATAGTCGGTATACCTACACCAATAGGCTGAAGCAACAGAAAAATGTAGGTCATTATCCTACGTGGTAACATAAGAATTCTATCCTCCAGTCAACTCTAGTCAGCTATTTCCTTGACAAGGAACAGAACAAATGATGTATTCACAATTCAAAATATTTGTACCATTGGAGTCCATGACAACAAAGCAAAACAAGACACTCACAAAAACCAAAACTGTTAATGGTAGTAAAAATAATTTTTTAAAGAACATGTTTATTTTCTTCCTGGATTTTCCTTAAAAAAAGTCTAAAAATTGGAGAGGGGAAGAGATAGTTTGTCCTAGATAAATTTTCTTGGCTGAAACAAAAAAGATTACAAAATAAATATTGTTGAAATGTGCTTTATACAATAAGATATAAAATTGGAAAAGCCCTTGCAAAGTTTGTTGTTGTTGTTGTTGCTGCTGCTCTGCTAATGTTGTTTTTGATTTCTTTTGTAGCAAACCTACGTTGGTGAAGGGGTTGTAAAAGAAGGTTGGGCCTCCTTGGGTCTCTTTGGGATAGAGAGGCAACAGCTTACAATGGGATTAGTGCTTATAAAAGGAAGCATGAGATTCCCCCTGGTTCCTCCTACCATGCATATAAGAGGAAAAAAATGTCTGCCCAGGAGGAACATACTCTGAACCCACCCAGGGCTTAGTCCTACACGTCTCACCCCTCCCAAATAAGGCATAAAATAAGATTTCTTGTTTAGACGCTACCAGTCTATACTTTTAAAAAAAAAATTGCCATAGCAGTCTGAATGGACTGCAGCAAGCATATCAGGATATTACAGAATCTTGCACATTTGAAATTTGACCTTTTGTTATCTGAAAGAATGAAGTAACTGATATTTTGCTAAAGAAGAATTTAACCATAGTGCTAGATTTAGTTTGAYTATTGATTTCTTAGACATCAATTATACATGATTTTTCTATATAATTATTATTTTCAGATATCATATCTAAAAAACTAAACTGGTTATTTTAATGAGAAATAAAAAATAGAAAGATCAGAAAAAATAATTCACAATTTGTTGAAATATGATCATGGAGTGATTTTTTTAATGACAATTCTATAGAAAAAAATACATAAAATATTTGTGACTCATTTATTTACTGATATTCTGAAGCAAACCTGTGGAACTATCTATAAAGTACAAAACTATACTGAGATATTTTGTAATCATATAGTAAGAGGAACAAATCATGACACTGATTTTATAACACTTGCATGTGTTATTATTTCACCTTATTAAATAATTATGGACATTAGAGAGGGAACTTTCTTTCAAATATATTGATGGATTGCCTGTGAAAGAATTAACTTTGAGTACCCATTACTATTCTGGTTCTTCCTAGATGTCAGATGCTCTCTGGAGCAATGGCCTCTCGGAGCCTTAAAGTGGCAAGTGAGATGCATGGAAATGAGGGTCAGAAGTGAGGAGGGCTGCCGGGAGAGAAGTAGAGAAAATGAAGAATGTTGTCAGATTTTCATAGGTTGTCATCAGTAACCTTGCAATCTTCTTAAGGGAGGAACAGGGTAGTGTTTGTCTTTTTTGTCTCTAATATTACAAATAGAATTTCCAAGTTACAATCCCATTAATGTTAGTAATTGTATCAACCATTAGTAAATAGGAACAAATTATATACATACCTTTGGCTGAAGATTTGGATGCAGTAAGACATAACCATTAGGATCAATTGCAAAATAGTAGCCATTGGGGCACAGCTGAAAGAAAACAGTAAAAATGCTTAGAGATTCCTAGGTCACGATTAGAAATCCACATTAGATGTTTTAATAGATACTCAGTACAAGTTTTGTAGCACACTGAAGAAACAAAACATGGGCTCTTCACATTTTTAAAATGTTCTTGAACTCTTTGGTGAGATTAGCCACGTGCAATTGTGGCTCCTTGTATTAGGTTAATTTCGGTCCCCAAAATTGTTTGTAAGAAAATCCCCATGTCCATAAGTAAGACACTAAGGGAGCCTGCCCCAGTTGGTTCTGATTGGTAAATAAAATTGCGGGCAGCCAATAGCCAGAAGTTGGAAAGAGCCCAGATGCCCCTCAGTGGAGGAATAGATACAGAAAATATGGTATATTTATACAATGGAATACTACTCAGCAATTAAAAATAATGAATTCATGCAATTTGTAGGCAAATGGTTGGATCTGGAAAATATCATCCTAAGTAAGCTAACCCAATCACAAAAGAATACACATGAAATGCAATCACTGATAAGTGGATTGCTCTGAATACTCAAGGCACAATTAGCAAATCAAAAGATTTCCAAGAAGAAGGAAGGAGAGGACCCTGGTCCAGTTTTGTAGGAGACTGGATCCAGTTTTGTTAGAGAGTATCAGAACAGAGAAATGGTGGGGGTGGGGGTGATTGGGGAATGGGCAGAGGGAAAAGGACTTATGGGACATATGATGAGGGGGGAACTGGGAAAGGGGAAAGCCTTTGGAATGTAAACAAAGAATATAGAAAATTTTTTAAAAAAAGAAAAAATGCTGTCAGCCAATGGCTGGACAGGACAGACAGAGGTGAGACTTTTAGAATTCCCAGAGGACAGACAGAAGGAGAAGGAAGATCTGCCATGCCAGGAAAAGGAGAGGAAAGATGCTATGCCTGAGAAGGAGCGGGCAGAGAGCATAGCCGTCGTGTAGGAGCCAGGGTAGAGCCACCTAAGAGGGCTACCCAACTGGTCCAGGGCAGCAAAGATAAAATATAGGATTTAGTAAGTAATAACTTGGGAATATCAGAGGGAGGTAGATTAGTAGCAGCACAGTCATTGAGCTATTTAAGGCATTTAAAGGCTGTGTATATTTGTCTTTCATTCAAGAACCAGAACACTGGGGTGGTTGGGAGAAACGCAATGCCACCGGGATTATTTTGAGTAGTTAATTGGGTGCTGCTACATACATTTGTACTCAAGTGGTTTGTGGCCAAACTACATTGACACATACTTTTGAAGTAGGAAGCAGTAGTAAAAGAATAATTTGCAGCTTACTGTAAAACGTGGTGTCAGTCTCTTAATATCTTCCAGGGACACATCAACACCCATCACCCCAAGAATCAACTGGTTCTAAAAGAAGATGGCGAAATTAGTGCATTTTATGCCAGAATATATTCTACAGAAATGTATACTGTCTTCAGTTTCACACACACACACACACACACACACACACACACACACACACACACACACACACACTCACACACACATGAGACGGTACTTTTGATGTCAATTTATAAGGATTCTCAGATTTGACTGTTTTTCACCAATTCATCATCTCAATTACTAACTTATATAAAACATTAATGATTAAAGCTAAATCACAAAAGACATGATAATTCTATTCAAGAAAAGAGTTGGGTCAATAACTATGATCTGCTGCTATGAACCAATCCTATGCTGAATAAAACCAATAAATAAAAACAATCTCACAGATAACCCACACTAACATTTTGAAACATGATAAGGAAGGCCATAGATTATTATATTATAAATTTTACTATTTAGGCCTCATGAATATTTGCGATGTCAATGATCCCGAAAGTGAGAATCAATGCTTTGTAGAACTTCAGTAGTAAATTGAAGCAGTTAACTGAAACTTATTAAAACTAAACAAACAGGGCTAGAGAGATGGCTTAGTGGTTAAGAGCACTGACTGCTATTCCATAGGTCCCAAGTTCAATTCCCAGTAACCACTTGGTGGCTCACAACCATTGTAACATGATCCAATACCCTCTTCTGGTGTGTATGAGGAAAGCAACTGTGTACTCACATACATTAAATGAATGAGTGAATGAATAAATAAATAAATAAATAATCTTTTTATTAGGTATTTGCTTTATTTACATTTCAAATGGTATCGCCTTTCTGAATTACCTCTCTGAAAACCCCCATCCCATCCCCCTTCCCCCTGTTCACTCCCCCCCCCCTCAATTTCTTGATTTGTATTCTCCTATTCTGGGGAATCCAGCCTTCACAGTACCAATGGCCTCTCCTCTCATTGATGCCTGAAATGGTCATCTTCTGCTACATATGTAGCTGGAGCCATGGGTCCCTCCAGGTATACTCTTTGGTTGGTGGTTTAGTCCCAGTGAGCTCTGGGGATACTGGTTGGTACATACTATTGTTCCTCCTATGGGGCTGCAAACCTCTTCAGCTCCCTGGGTTCTTTCTCTAGCTGCTCCATTGGGGACTCTATGCTCATTCTATTGGTTGGCTGTGAGCCATTGGTATTTTGATCCACTTTCCAATAGGATAAATAAATCTTTTAAAAAACTAAACAATGTTTTAGTACAGCAGACTTCACTGAACCACAAACTAGAAATAATTTCTTTAATCCACCAATATAGCCTGCATTATATATAATCTGTTAGTATAAAAATAATTTCTTTAAGACATATTCTTAACTATGTAACTTTATTTAAATTCAGAAATATTTAATACCTATTAGACATTATATGTATGAATCATATTCAATAATTAGTGACTACTTTCAAGTGGATAGCTCCTGTTGCACTGATATTACCAGAGCTATAAAAATGGATATGTTTTTATTGAGCTCTGAAAAACAATGAAAGAAGGAACCTATTAGATCCTTACATTATTACAGAAAGGCTATTACTTGAGAATTCAAAAACAAGGATTCAGTCATCTCTCTGTATCAGATTTTGGGTTGTGTACTTTTCCCCGATTTCCATAAATAACTCAAGCACATTTTCAAAAAGTGGGCTCAGGATCCTACTGTCCACCTAGCATGTCGTTACTTGCAGTCTGGCTTTCTGTTCCCATCGGGTCACAGTTAGACCAACTGAAGCTGAACCCTGAGTCTAAGGCCACCAGGATTTGACCTTCACTTCCCCTTTCCCAGGTGGTTATCACATGGATGGCAGTTCCCATTGACCTCTAGTCTTACAAGACAATTACATTGCACGTATCTCCTTATAGAAATATCTTACTCGCACGGAGCTTCGACGTCATAGTTTATCATTTATTATTATTAATTTTATCAATGAACTTTTTACCTTTAAGTTTGTCTTATTTTCAGATTGGCCAGTGACGTTGAAGACTGGTAGAGTTCCAGTAATGACAAGTCCCAGCTCCTAAAAATAGACAGAGAAAGAAAGGCCAATGAAAGCAACATTTCGARCTTCATACTAACTACTACATTAGCCTTTGAAACTGGAAACTTTGCAATTATCTTGCTAATAGTCAAATAAAACTTAAAAGTACTTTTGAGTATCTTTGAAAGGTTTTTTAAAAGAATCAATGAAATTTTCTTAGAAATAAATACTATTAAACAGTTTTGAATTGTGAAACATTTAATAAGTATTGAGAAAAAAACGACTTAGACAAATGTAACTGTGACATTGTAATAATAATGGTCACATTTACATTTCTTCCACAATGATAGTTCATTTAATGTCAGGTGCCTTCATATGAAATTACCATTGAAAGCTAGGTTGCTGAAAGCTGTTTTCTGTGGCTTCATTCACAATTTTTACGCTCTAAGTCAAAGGTGTCATGTTGTATCACAAACATCTAGCTGAATGTTTTGCTACATAGAAGAAATATACTACTTGTAATACATTTCTAGATAATTCTAGGTGAGTACAGTGATGTTTAACTATTACTTTTAAATAATCCTCAAATAAATTTCATTTTAACAACTAGACCCCAAAGTATCTTCTTTGCTCTAAGCACTGTGCAGCACACTTTCTATAGAATACAATTTTTWAAAAAAAGTTGGGGATTCCTGCCTTCTTATTTTGAATATTCTAACTCTTCCTTTCTTCCTTAATATGTGAAGTCTCACCTTATTTTCCAATAAAACAATCTCACCATAACACAGCCCTAGTTCTGTTTCTCACCTATAGCCTGGGTCTCTAACATTGACCCTGTGTTGGTATTATTTCTTCAGTGTAGCAGTGGTCCTAAATTTGATAATGTACTGTTTTATGTGGTTTCATTCTCCCTGTGCATTAGGGAAACATGACTTGTGCTACCTTCAGCTGAAATGTCTCTTTTTAAAGTGCCACAGATCTTTGAATTCTTCACATCACAGTAGTGATCAAATTTGTTCTTTAAATACTGTATGTTCCCTTTCTAATAAACTGCTAATTTGACTGATGTGGACTTTGAACCACTGGCCTGCACTTCTGATAGGTCACTTACTTTTCAACCAGTAGAAATAATGCTCTCTGTGCTCCCTGACCATCTAACTTACATATTCCGCCAGCCATCCRCTTTGTAACATCTTGTTTCAGCTTGTAAAGTAGAACATTTAGAATCAGCATTTCCTCCAGATGTTATTTGTGTTATCAGTGAAAAGCTTGCCAGCAATGCAGACACTCTGGTTGATGAACTTCTGGTCATAGGAAATTCAGCAGGGCCTAACTATTGATTCCTCCTATCGTGTTTAGTCTATGATGGATTTGAACAACTGAAACATCTTGGTCATGGCTGGAGATGACCATGTGACCTTAAGTAAATAAGTAATGTCAAGAAGGAACACTGGACAGTCATTTTCTGTGGCTTGAGGTAAGCAAGCTTCTCTTTATCTTTCTTACCATGCCAGACTGCTGTTAACAGTTCCTATTTTCTCTCTAACTTCCTGTGTGTGTTTATTTTGCAAGTACCGAGTGATAAGTTATTCTAATGGGTTGTATTTTGTACTTCGGATTCATCACTGCACTTAGAGAAGTAGCAAGGGCATATAACTGGACTCTAAGTAGGGAAAAGGTCATTACTGATTCAGCATTTACCTTCTGCCTTGCATTTAGACTCTCAAGTACAATTACTTTGATAAATGACTAGAAAGTCTTCAGATTCAGATTTGGTATATGAAGCAACCTTAAGTATTTTAAGTTTTAATGAATAGTGTCATGAGGAAAAAGTAAATTAGAACAGAATTTTCCAGCTCCGTTCATATTGACAGCACAGGCTAGATAGCTTTTTGCTATAAGGAAAATGGAGTCCTATCACTTATAAAACAGTGGCAGCTCTCTGTCCCATTCTACGCTGGACAAAAATGTCATTATATATGCTCAAGTGACGTCAATAGGAAAAAAGAATGCCCCGTAGAAAATTACCGCTTAAGCCATGATAGAATGCTGTTGTAAGATGGTGATTTTGTTAGGACAACATAACATGCACGTTTTATCACAGCAAGTTTGTGGTCTGTGTGAGATATCTCCACAAGCATGGCTGAATCTAAGCTCAGAGCCAGAGATGCTACGTGAAGGTATGGTTTATGTCCATGCTGATTTAAATATGTTCTCAATTTTCTCTGGAGCTACCTAAATATACTTTTGAGTTCGTGTAATGTTCATGTAGCTAGAGTACATGTAGTTAAGAACAAACATCTACTCTAAAATTTTTTTCAAAATGTTCAAAATGTGGAGTTTTTGATGAACTCACATGATATTCAGCATGATTTTACATTAGAAAAATCAAAACATTACAGAAATTCCAATATTTTCAACATTTTAGATTTGGAAAACTGGTTTTTTTAGTGGATCAAGAACTACCTAATTTTTTTTTTATTTTCTATATTCTTTGTTTTCATTCCTAATGCTTTCCCCTTTCCCAGTTCCCCCTCACCATATGCCCCCTAAGTCCCCTTTCCTCCGCCATTTCCCCAATCACCCTTCTCCCATTTCTCTGTTCTGGTACTCCTCTACCATACTGGATCAAGCCTTTTCAGGACCTAGGCCCTTTCCTTCCTTCATCTTGGGAATCATATGATTAGCTAATTGTGTCTTGAGTATTCAGAGCTTCTGGGCTAATTAATATCCACTTATCAGTGATTGGATTTCATGTGTATTCTTTTGTGTTTGGGATAGCTCACTTAGGATGATATTTTCCAGTTCCAACCATTTGCCTACAAATTTCATCAATTCATTGTTTTTAATTGCTGAGTAGTATTCCACTGTATAAATATACCACATTTTCTTTATCCATTCCTCCATTGAGGGGCATCTGGGTTCTTTCCAGCTTCTGGCTATTATGAACAAGGCTGCTATGAACATAGTGGAGCATGTATCCTTGTTGCCTGCAGGGGAATCCTTTGGGTATATGCCCAGGAGTGGTATGGCAGGGTCCTCTGGAAGTGTCATGCCCAATTTTCTGAGGAACCGCCACACTGATTTCCATAGTGGTTGTACCATCTTGTAATCCCACCAGCAGTGGAGGAGTGTTCCTCTTTCTCCACATCCTTGCCAACACCTGCTGTCTCCTAACTGTTTAATTTTAGCCATTCTCACTGGTGTGAGGTGAAATCTCAGGGTTGTTTTGATTTGCATTTCCTTAATGACTAATGATGTTGAACATGTATGATTTTATACTGATGCAAATCTAGGGTTTTCTTAACACTTTCTAAAACCAGTCAAGATGCTTTCAAAGGAAGGAAGTTTAGGAATGATTCAGTGAAGGGGAAATGGAGAATGTCATCTAGAATGAAGACAAGTCAGTTATGACAGCTTTGTTCGAAAATCCTGTTCTCTTACCAGGGCATCCAAATACACATTCGTCCATTGGACTTGCTTTGCTTTGTCACCAGCTAAAACCATCGGTCTTCCCAAAACATCTAGATATTCCTATTTATACAAAAGAAAGGTTGTAAAATGTGAACAAAACAAACAAACAAACACGAGATACTATGTTTAAAAATAACCTGCAAAAGAAAAGTTGAAAATTGAAAATGATTATGGAACCAAATTACTGAGTATGTTTATCTTGGTGGGGTATTCTACATTTCTGAGCTAACTAATTTCTTAAATGGTATGTCTATATACATACCAGGTCAATAATACATCTTCTCCTGCTTTATTTTTTTCTAGTACCAATCAGAACATTGTTTCTAAAAGTACAGCCAATGATAAGTGAAATATATTCCTTTTGAGTTGCTTTCCATGTTGATCTAAACTATTTAAGGCTCTGTGATTTATGTGTGAAATTGCACAAATTTGAAATGATAAAGCAGCCACGTACTTGCTTTCATATAACAGATTGTTTGGATGAAATTCAAAACTGCATTTAAACATATCAAAAAAATGTAAGAGAAATACGTGCCAAGTGCTCACAGCAGTCACATGCACTGCTGTTTCGACTCAGCGTCACTGAGCCCAGCACCCCAGCTTGCGTGCCAAGGAGGTTAAATCTTAACAACTGTTTTGTATGYAACTCCTGGTGTTTCAAATTGAGTGGTGATCTTTAAATCCGAACTGATGACCGCTTTGAAAATGATAAATATTTAAATTATAATAGCTGAACTCCAAAAAATGTCAT
>BDUI01000864.1:17296-30571 GCA_002335545.1 Apodemus speciosus
TTTTGTTTGTTTTCGTCCGGCAGAGTCTTACAAGCTAGTCCAGACTAGTGTCCCAAGCTGGCCTCGAACTCATAGCAATCCTTCTGCCTCGGCCTCCCAAGTGATAGAATTACAAGCAAGAGCCAGCACGCCGGCTGACACATCCTTTTTAAATCGACAGTTTCCTTGTCYGTTCCAAGCCAGCGTGAATAGTACAGGAAGAAAAGGCCGCGTGGCGCGCATTTCGCTCCCTGCGCGCTTCCCTCCGCAGCGCGCTCTTCCCTTCCCCGGCCCGCCCTTAGCTCCATGSCCAGCACGCCTTTCTCTTCTCCSGGCAGCCGGCACTACCCGGCGCGGAACAGCCCGGCAGACGGCGGGAAAAGCCAGGCAGGCAGGAGCGCGGGCGGCGGCGTTGCAGGAAGCTCCATTCAGAAAGCAAACACCTGCTCGCCGCTTCTCCCACTCGCGAGCAGCCTGGGGAGGTTGTACTTGGCAACCTTCACGGTGTCCTCGCCAAGTCCTCGCCGCTCCGGGCCTCATCGTCCACGACCAGCCCCGGGAGAACRGAGGAGAMAGAAAAGGCTTGTGGAACCATTCGTAAATCATACCTCGCCCTTTGGCGAGAGGCTGTCCGACATTTTGTGCCTTGAAAGCTTTTTGCGGGGAAATAGATTTAGGAACCGACTGTCGCGCTGTGCTGCGAGGCCTTTTCCAAGCGACTGGCCTTTTAGGGACSGCTGTTTACGCTTTCATGGTGGCGGGGAGTGGGCAGGGCGGGAGCTGGCCAGGGATGCTCTGGCAAGCGGGGCGGGGCGCCGTGCTAATTCACCGTGCAGTCTCCGTCCGAATCGGAGCAGCTCTCCACAATGATCCTCCCCGCGAAGCCCTCCGACCCGCCCCCGGCTGCCAGCCGCGAGAGGCGAGCCCTCATTCGCTGAGCTGACGCCTGGCTCCCCGCCCCCCGCCCCGTTACTCTCGCTCTGGAAATTACAACTCCTGGGCGCGCGGCGCGGCGCGGCGCGGCGGGCGGGCGGGCGCGGGAGGCGGCGGGGCCGGGAGGGGATTCCCGAGCCAGCGGGTGCTCGCCCCCCACCCGCCGCTGCAGCGTGGCGCGGCCAAGGTCAGGGGCGCCGCAGGATCCGGAGCCGGCGAGGCTGCTCGATACCGGCCTGCGAGGAGGCAGCTCCGAGCGCAGCGGCCCGAGCAGCGGGACGGCGACGGTTTCCGGGCCGGGGGATGCCGAGGTGGCCGCGGCGGCACAGCAGCCCGGCGGGGGGTGCGCACCGGGGCGGGGGACGGACGCGGACTCCGTGCCCAGCCGCTCGCGGGCGCTGTCCGCCGTCTGGTGGTGCTGAACCAGCCCCGGCCCCGCCGCTGGGGCACTGGCCAAGAGCTGGGTAGGGGCGGGGCGCTCGCAGAAGGAAGACTCTGGGCAGCGGCGCTGCGGAGTCGGGCTCGGTAGCCTTGCTGGCTCRCAGCASCGGGTCGCTGGTCCTCYGTGGAGTGGAAGCACGAGGTACCCCCGGACGGCGCTGCTGCTGCCTATTCACCACAGGACAACCGCGGAAGCCACCGCTAGGGCTGCCTGCCACCTTCAGACAGCCGCCTCTGGTGAGGGAGCCTCGCCCTCAGGAGGTGAGGACCCCTCCTTTCTCTGGCGGCCAAGCGTCTTAGGGCGGTGGCCTGAGGACAGAGAGGGGGCGTGCCACCCTCGGGTGAAGACAGCATGCCCGTGTAATACCCCCGCCTTCTGACTCRAGAGCGCYGACATCGCCCGCCCAGCTGCGCTCGTCTTCGGAGCCTTGACCATCCTTGGCTGGTCCGGAGCGGCGCCGGCCGCGGGCGCGGCGATGGAGGAGGAGCTGAAGTGCCCGGTGTGCGGATCCCTGTTCCGGGAACCCATCATCCTGCCCTGCTCTCACAATGTCTGCTTGCCGTGCGCCCGCACCATCGCGGTTCAGACCCCGGACGGCGAGCAGCACTTGCCCCCGCCGCTCCTTCTTTCGCGGGGTGCGGCCGCCGCGCCCCCTCCGGATCAGGACGCAGCCGCGGGCGCGACCGGCGGAGGCGCGGGAGCCAGCACAGCCGGAGGCCTGGGCGGCGGGGCGGCCGGTGGCGGAGACCACGCGGACAAGCTGAGCTTGTACAGCGAGACCGACAGCGGCTATGGCTCCTACACTCCCAGCCTCAAGTCCCCCAATGGAGTTCGCGTGCTGCCCATGGTGCCTGCGCCCCCGGGCTCTTCGGCCGCCGCAGCCCGAGGCGCCGCCTGCTCCTCGCTCTGCTCGTCCTCCAGCTCCATCACCTGCCCGCAGTGCCACCGCAGCGCCTCCCTGGATCACCGCGGCCTGCGAGGCTTCCAGCGCAACCGGCTACTGGAGGGCATTGTGCAGCGGTACCAGCAGGGCCGTGGGGTTGCTGCAGGGGCGTCTGCAGCCCCGGCGGTGGCCATCTGCCAGCTGTGCGACCGCACCCCACCGGAGCCGGCAGCCACTCTCTGCGAGCAATGCGACGTGCTCTATTGCGCCACCTGCCAGCTCAAGTGCCACCCGTCCCGGGGCCCCTTCGCTAAGCATCGGCTAGTTCAGCCGCCGCCGCCGCCCGCACCCCCAGAGGCTACCYCTGCTTCAGCCGGCACTTCCACCGCCTCCAGCGCAGGAGGATGCAGGAGCCCAGGGGGTGCCGGGGCCAGCGCGCCGCGAAAGTTCCCCACATGCCCGGAGCACGAGATGGAGAACTACAGCATGTACTGCGTGAGTTGCCGAAGCCCGGTGTGCTACCTGTGCCTGGAGGAAGGAAGGCATGGCAAGCACGACGTGAAGCAGCTGGGGGCAACGTGGAAGCAACACAAGGTGAGCGCTGGCTGTGCGGGCATGCCGGTCAGGGTGCAAGTCAAGAGGGTCTCGGGACCCCTTCTTGGGGAATTGCCGGAGGGTGGACTTCAAGGCCAAACAGGAATCACTCCATCCATCCATCCATCCAACCAACCAACCATCCATCCATCCATCCATCCATCCATCCAACCAACCATCCATCCATCCATCCATCCATCCATATATCCATTCATCTATACATACATACATACATATATACATCCGTTCATGCATGCACACACGTGTTCATCTTTCCACCGACCTATGCATGCATCCATCTATCCATACATTGGACTACATGGTCCCCCAGGCTTCCATCCAACCCTTCATGGGTCTATGCATTCATTCGCCTATGCATGCATACATCTGTCTATCACCAGTACGTTCATGGATCTATATGTTCATACAAGCATGCATKCATCCACCCAAGGATGCCAGCAGTCACTATCTGACCTACACTCAGTGGACCACGTGCCCTGCACTGGGCATTGGATCGGTGGGCTGTGAAAACGTCTTGTTAAGTTTTCTTTCTGAGGCAAAGGGTTGCCGAAGCACAGAAGCAGGGCTCTCGCCCAAAGTCTGAGGCTCTCTGTCAGAGCTCCCTTCCCCCTTGTAAGGGAGAGACAGGTTCTAAAGTGAAACGGTTGCCAGCTGCCATAGGGACCCATCTCAAGTCTTCCCTGAATCCGTTGCCAAGGCCGGGAGAGAGCACCCCTGCTCAGTCACCCTGGAGCCTTGTTCTTCTTCTATCTTAGCCTCCATCAGCTTCACCTCACCGAACAGAAAATACGTTTCCCTTTTCAACTCCCAGAGAAGAAACATCTCCTCCTTTACTTAGTTTCCAGCTAGTTCTATGCCCAGAATTCCTCTAAACCCATAAAGAAGAGGCAATGTCTCTTGGGCTATGCAATAGATTGGGGGGGGCGGAGTGGGGGGAGGGACGGAGCGGGGCGCAGGGAGGCGTTTGTCCTTCCAGGAAAGGAGTGTGTTTTCCCCCAGAGTGCTTCCCTTGCCTGAGGCTCTGCTTCTGAAGCCTCCGTGGAGGAGCCTCAGACCAAGTTTTTACTAAGAGACCAAGCACATCTGCCTACAGCCTCCGCGACTGGGGACTGGCCTGGGGTAATGCTACCCTTAGCATCTTAGCCCCGGTACTTCGCTCTCTCCTTTTCCTAAAGCCCTGACAGTCTGCCTGGCCCTTCACCAGCCCTCAGGACAAGGTCAGGGCAGCTCCTCACCTGACATTCTATCCTTGTGTGGCAGGCCTCGGTGCCTCCTTAGCCGAGCAGGTTAGAGTCACTTGTTCATTGGTGCATTTCACACACCCTCTCCTTCAGAAACCCACTCTGGAAGGTGTAAGAGGTGCCCAGACAGTCCAACAAGAATTACTGCCTGTAATTACCTACGGTAGAGCCGTGGGAAAACAAGACAGCTTGCTGAGGTACCTCATCAGACAAACTGCAAACAGGTAGAGACGTAGCTTGTCTATGTTTACTCTACATACTTTCATCTGCTATGATAAACATACATTGCAATGATAATTTAATAGTTAGAGGAAGTTTTTTTTAAGATCCTCTTTTACTTATTGTATAGTTCAGGGTGGTGTCGAAACTCACAACCACCCTCCTTCTCAGCCTCTTGAATGCTGGGGTTACAGACATGAGCCGGAACACACAGCTATATTTTTTAAATGACAGATATAGGGGGGAAAGTATATAGAGAGCCCTTTGGCAATCCGTGTTGGAAAAGGGATCGTGTTTAATGTCACAGAGCAGGGATTCTCAGCAGGAGGTAATGTACGCTCTCACTCAGCTTCCCCTGTCGCTGTGAAAGGTCTGGAGATTTGGCCGGCCACACTAGAGATCCTACAGTACAACTGAGAATCCATCCCCCTGCCACGAACCATCCCCCTTCAGAGAAGCCCTGCTGTAGGGCCCCTCAGCCTTGGTTCCACGTCTCAGCCTTGTGAGTCACTAGCTGTGTATGCGTGCTTAAGCTACTTTAACCTTGAACCTACTGTGAGTAACACCTAGCTTGGATTCTTGTGGGAAGGGGTAAGTATCATCCTCTGAGCACAGCCCCTGTGTGGGACTCAAGCCATCACGTCATATACCGTTTTGTGGTATGTATGCGAAACCCCTGGATTTGTGGAAGGCTACAGGGGGGCAGCACCCTGTTCTTTCAAGCCTCGTTGACTTGGAGAAAGGAACATCTGGTGACTGTGATATGCCTCTCTGAATTTATTTCGGTTTAATTGGTGTGCTTTTTAAGCTCGCGGCTGTTGTTCTTGGTGTGTGTGTGCACTTACGTGCACCGCCGTGCAAGCGCGTTGGCATGAGAACTTTTAGGAGTTGGTCCTCTCCTGCCGTCTGGGTTCCTTGGATGGAGCTTAGTTAGGTCATCAAGCTTGGCAGCAAATACCTTTACTCACCGAGCTCTTTGCCAGCATACTGGCCGCCATGTGCTTCCTTTTGACTTTTGTTTCATTTATTGAATGTGTGTGTGTGTGTGTGTGTTGTCCGTGTGTGTGCGTGCACACCTGTGCATGCACTTGTAGAGAGCAAAAGTTGTTGTCCAGCAATCTCCTCCATAGAATTCCACCTTACATTCTGAGACAAGGTCTTTTACTGAATCTGGAGTTCATGGATGGGCCGACCAGTCCCTGGGATCCTCCTGTCTCCGCCTGCCTCACACTGGGATCACAGACATGTAGTGACCCAGTACTCAGCGTGTATAGGTTCTGGGGATCTTGTTTGGGTAGCAGCTGCTTTACCTACTGAGCCATCTCCTTAGCTCTTTGGGGTATTGTTTATACTTTAATGACTGAGAATATTTGCCCCAAACTATGGTCCCGCACGCCACATTCTGTTGCATATTTCATGGTAGTCAGTGCAGCTGACTTGTCTCATCTCTTGAGTAGATATCATTTTATAAATTTAAAAACCCTGGCCTGGAGAGATGGCTCAGCTGTTAAGAACACCCGCTGCTCTTGCAGAGGGCCTTGAGATGGCTCTGTGGGCAAGACTGTGCTGTTCTTACAGAGGATCAGAATTTGGTTCCCAGCACCCATATTGGTCTTCAGCTCTTGGGATTCCAGAGCCCTCTTCTGGCCTTCTTGGTCACTGACACTCACACACATATCTATGTGTATCCATGCACACACATGTGAGACACACATACACCGATTTAAAAAGAAAGAAATTTAGGTTTGAAATCTCCCATTCCGATTTCATTAGCTGTTAGAATATGTTTCATAGTCTAGAGGGCCAAAACTAATTCAGGATCCTGTTACCCAAACATTTATAGTATTAAAGATTGCAAACCAGAGAGCTGAAGTGTGTACTTGAATTCATGAGAGATAGAAAACATGTTGCATAGAAAAATGAGTTTGATGATGGGCTAAGGTTCCAGGGCCCACGGTCATGCAGGCAAAAATCAGTGGTCATCCCTGGCTTGGTGGCAACAGCAGTTTAATAAATGTTTCTCTCGTCAACCTCAATTACTCTGCCTGGTAATGAGAACACCAGAGAACCACATGGATTTCTGTTCCGTACCGTGTGTAGCGACACCACGGGCAATGACACCATGGGCAGTGCCACCTGTGGGAATACAACCGTGCGGATCTTCAGTTTGAATCCTGTACTCCAACCTCTTGGAGCTAGGGCACCCTCCTGAAACCAGAAGAGACACAATGAGAGAGAAAGAAAGAGAGACAGACAGACAGACAGGCACAGAGACAGAGAGACAGAGACAGAGAAAGAGACAGAGAGAGACAGAGAGATAGACAGACAGAGAAAGAGACAGAGAGACATACGGAGAGACAGAAACAGAGACAGAGTGAGCAGGTTCTCCTTTCCAGCTTCAAGGAAAACTAGAGTATGAAGCATCCCACTGGGGGAGCAAGAGTAGGTGGAAAGACAGCTCATGGTCAAAGTGCTTGCCTTGAGACTATGAGGACCTGGGTTTGATCCCAAGCACCCAACATAAAAAAACCTGGCATGGTGGTCCGCACCTGTGATCCCAGCACTCGGGGACAGGAAAGGTGCAGATAGGAAAATCCCTGGAGCCAGGCAGCGGTGGCGCACGCCTGTAATCCCAGCATTCTGGAAGGCAGAGGCAGGCTGATTTCTGAGTTCGAAGCCAGCCTGGTCTACAGAGTGAGTTCCAGGACAACCAGGGCTACACAGAGAAACCCTGTCTCGAAAAAACCAAATCCAACCCCCCCCCCAAAGAGATCCTGGAACTCCCTGACCAGACAACCTAGCATAAAACAGGGAGGAAAGCTCCTGAGAATGAAACCTGAGCTTGTCCTCTGGCCTCCAAGTACATGCATACACACGTGCATATATATCCCCTCCCCCGCCTGCATGCACTCACATACATATATACCCACCACCACCTGAATGCATACACACATGCATATTTATCCCCTCCTCTACCTGCATGCACGCACACACACACAAACATACACATACACAAATACCCCCCACTTGCATGCACACACATGCATATATACCCCTCCCCCACCTGCATGCATGCACACATGCATATATACCCCTCCCCACCTGCATGCATGCACACACGTGCATATATACCCCTCCCCCACCTGCATGCATGCACACATGCATATAGATCCTCCCCCACCTGCATGCACGCACACATGCATATATACCCCTCCCCCACTTGCATGCACACATGTGCATATATACCCCTCCCCCACCTGCATGCATGCACACATGCATATATACCCCTCCCCCACCTGCATGCACACACACATGCATATATACCCCTCCCCCACCTGCATGCACACACATGCATATATACCCCTCCCCACCTGCATGCATGCACACACATGCATATATACCCCTCCCCCACCTGCATGCATGCACACATGCATATATACCCTCCCCCACTTGCATGCACACATGTGCATATATACCCCTCTCCCACCTGCATGCATGCACACATGCATATATGCCTTCCCCCACTATATACACCATTTTCATGTACCTGTATACACAAACACACGAACAGTCCAAAACAAAACAACAGGCTGGAAATGTGGGTTTGTGAAGGCTTGAGGACTTGAGTTCAGATCCTTAGCACCTGGGTTTTTAAAAAAAAAGAAGCACAGCAGCAGCAGACCCCTGCACACCCCTGCAGACCCCTGTAATCTCTGCACTACTAGGAAGGTAGAGATGGGAGGGCCCTGGGGCTGGATGGCCACTTAGCCTAGTCAAACCAGTTAATTCCAGACTGTGTGGGACATAGTCAGGGAAGACGCCCAGTGTTGACCTCTGGCCTCCACATGCTTTGACACACATCCATATATGCATAGTACACATCTGTATGGAAACACACACTTCCGGATGAGAATCTTACTTGGGGCTGGAGCGGAACTGAGAGAGACCACAGCTGAACACAGTATGACATTGGGCCTGACCCAACCAGGTGAACCATGAGAGGACTGCTTTTGAAAGATTAACCAGAGGGGTGGAGAGATGTCTCCATGGTTAGGAGCACTGACTGCTCTTCTGAAGGTCCCGAGTTCAAATCCCAGCAACCACATGTTGGCTCACAACCATTTGTAATGAGATCTGACACCCTCTTCTGGAGTGTCTGAAGACAGCTACAGTGTACTTACATGTAACAATAAATAAATCTTTTTTAAAAAGGAAAGAAAGATAAACCAGAACCTCTACTTCAGACTCCCTCCATGGTGTAAGTTTCCCAGTGAGCCTTAGAGTCTAGGCTCTTTCCTGTTCTTGTCTAAACATCACAGAATCCACAACCCAGCCTGCGTGGGCCACCAGAGCTGAAGCTTGTCACCTGATTAGTGATCCAAAATCAGGAGACTTTAGGTGACACTGAGATCTGCTGATTATCACCTTTTAAAAACAGCTTCGAACCTGTAGGTCTTGTCGAAACACATTTTTAAATGGCTCTCGTGGGAGTGGATTAACCCTTTCAAGGACCTTCTGATGTGAAGGCGTCCAGTGGAAGGCTGTTGCCCTTCCATCTATTGGGGTGGAGCTTTACCCTGCACCACCATGCCGCTTCTGCTAGCGGTGAAAGGTCGTTATGGGCCTCAGTGCTTCCTAGCTGTATCTGAAATTCCCACGTCAAGAACACTGTGCTGAGGGGTGCAGGTGGTCAGCACCGCTTGAAAACATCGGATGTAACAGGGCCAGCCATAGAGAGACCCTGGAGAGAGAGACAGAGAGGGGAGGGGGGATAGACGGACTGGATCTATACTTCAGTCAGTACAGTTCTTGCCTACCACCCACAAGCCCCTGGGCTCCATTCTGAGCTCCACGCAGCTGGTCAGATTAGTGGGAGCCTGGAATCTCAGCATGTGGGAGGGGGAGATGGAAGACCAGACGTTCAAGGTCATCCTGGTAGGCGAGACACGTCTCAAAGGAGGAGGGAAAAGGTAGATGGTGATTCCTGAGCTGAGAGTGTAAGGTTGCAGAATGCTGGTGAGATCTGGTCAAGAGTTCTTGGATAGCTGTGGGACAGAATTCCAACAGAGGACACATCACTGGTGCCTGTGGTGACCTGGCCCCCACAAAGCAAGGGACAGTGTGACCTATAAAACTCAGGAAACACTAGGCTTTATCCTCTCTGGCCTTGGCGCTCTCTCTTCCAAGGGCACGGGGTCCTCAGAGCCTGTCCTGATCAATGCAGTAAAAGAGTTTTACATACAAGGCAGGAGTTGGCCAGTATTGCCAGGACGAGAAACAAGCTGCAAGCCCAGGCTGATTTTTCAAACTCGTGTCAATCCTCCTGCCTCAGCCTCTTGAGTGCTGAGATGACAGGTGGATGCCACTACAACCACGAACATTCTCTTACTTACCTCTCTGTCTACATATTGATTATTCCCATAGGTTAAGATTATGAGCACGAGGCCACTTGCTGTGTGTAATAATCCCAGCACTCCTATGGGTAAGAGGAGACAGAGAAGCAGGAGAATCACCTGAGACCCTCACGGACCAACCAGTCTGGAGTGTGTGGCACGGTGGCAGAAACAGGAGAGAGCCTATGAAAAAGCAATAGCTCTGGAGACAACCCCAGGCATTATGGGATATGGAGCAATGGCTCTGGGGACCACCCAGGCATTATGGGATATGGAGCATTGGCTCTGGGGACCACCCAGGCATTATGGGATATGGAGCAATGGCTCTGGGGACCACCCCAGGCATTATGGGATATGGAGCAATGGCTCTGGGGACCACCCCAGGCATTATGGGNGGCATTATGGGATATGGAGCAATGGCTCTGGGGACCACCCCAGGCATTATGGGATATGGAGCAATGGCTCTGGGGACCACCCCAGGCATTATGGGGTGTGGAGCAGGCTTTGTTGGAACGGCTACAACTTGTTGACCTATGATCATTGGCTTCGGATGGCTTGAGTGGGAACAGTAGATGCCAGGTGGCCTATGAAACTAGAACTAAAAAGGCGTGTGGCCTTTTTAGAACATGTTTTGCCCTGGCTATGGGTAAAGCAGCACGCAGCCCTGCACAGTCGTCTGTCCTGGGAACTTGATGGACGTGCAAGGCCCCACTGAAGCCTGACCTAGTCAGGATTTATGTCTCAGAAACCCCAATGGGGCTCTAAAGTGTCTGATCTGTGACTGTCCCTGCAGGTCATATGGGAAGTATGTCTTTAGAAACGGGCTCCTGGGCTCCTGGGAGTTTTGACCCATGTTCTGCTGGCTCTGGGTGCTGTGAGGCAGTGGGGAGTTCAGGGCCTCCTGGCCTGGAGAGGGTGAGCATTGCTGCTGCCCAGTGTCTTCGGCTGCCTTCCCGAGATTGAACGGAATCAGTTTGCTAATGGGTGTTTGAACATCCTTTCACCTCAGCTGTCTTAGAAAGCAAAGAAGAAAATGCCCCTCCCTCCTCCGTGAGAAGCCTCCCCAATGCCGGGAGAAGTCTCACAGGTTGCAGCCTCAGTCAGAAGGTCAGAAAATTCCAACAGTGGAGAAGGCCAGCTCGCTCTGCCCCACTGGGAAACCCAACCCGCACACAGACTTCACCACAGACTGTGGACTGACAGCATCTCGAGTGTCCCAGGCTGACCTCAAACTCGGTATAAAGCAGAGGATGACCTTGAACTCCTGATCCTCCCGCCTCCCCTTCTGAATGCTTGAATGACGGGTTTGGGCTACCACACTTACTTTTTGGGGTGCTGGGGCTTGAGCCCACTAGGCAAGCACTCTACCAACCAAGCTGCCTCGCTTTCACTGTATTTTCTAGGCAGCTCTTCCCAAACTCACAAGCCGCGGCCTCTTTGCTTTCAGACAAGGAAACATGAGGGGAAGCAGCTTAGCAAACTTGGATGGCAAGTCGTAAAATATGTTTGTTTAAAAATGGCCCATCAAGAAGCCAGGTGGTGGCAGCACGGGCCTTTAATCCCAGCACCTGGAAGGCAGAGATGAGCCGATCTCTGTGAGTTCAAGGCCAGCCTGGTCTACAGAGCTAGTTCCAGGACAGCCAGGGCTACACAGAGAAACCCTGTCTCAAAAACCAAAACAAAAAACAAAAAAACCAAGACAAACAAACAATGGACCATCAAGGCCCAGTTCAGTGGTCTAGTGTTTGCCCTGGGTGTAACCCAGTATCACACAATGACAATAGAAACTTCAAGAACAAAGCAGTTCTCTATGATTTCTCCAGAGACATTTGAATTGCAATAAAAAAGTAACAGAAAGCTATGGATACATGAGCAGCAGCAATAGCAAGTAGATGTACTTGATGAGAAAATAGATGTGTCTGACATCCCTGAATGGATGAGAGGAATAAAAGGCTAGCTGACCACCAATCTAAAGCGTGGGAACAGATGTGAGTGCTCTCGCCTTCATTCAGCAGGACAGGAGAGAGCAGGTGGTCTTCACATACCTGTTGTCTGAAAGTCTGCCCGGGTGGTGCATAGCTTTAAAAAATAGGTCAAAGGGGAGGGCCTTAAAAAAATAGGCCAAAGAGCAGGAGACAGGGCTCAGAGACTAAGAGCCCCTTTCTCCCTTCCTCTGGCAGAGGACCAGAGCTTGGTTCTCAGCATTTCCATTCAGTGGCTCACAAACATCTGTCATTCCGGGCCATCTGACAACTCTGGCCTCCTTGGGCACCCACACTCACTCACACATAAACACATAGAGATACACACTATACACACTAATAATAACAATAACCTCTTTAAAAATTAGGTCAAGGCTGTGCTAGGCAAATTCTTGGACTTAACCCAATCCTGCAATCTTTGATTCTAGTTGGTTAGGTAATGTCCAGGAAACTGGGAGGTTAATGAAGTGTGATTAACCAGGAAGGTTTCCTAGYGAAAGAAGGAAGTCCGGTTGTCACTCAGCAGATCCTCACCATCTGGATGATCCCTTACACACTGAGCTATCAGCCACTGCTGCCACTTTCTGTTTTAAGCAGAGCAGACTGTAGCTCTGCACCTCATGTCCTCCTCTGAGCTTATGCCTCTTGGGAGCCGCTACGATACAATCTGCTCATGAGAGAGTTGTGCCCTCCAGGGTGGGTCCTAATCGCCAAGGCTTGGGAGGGGGGAGTTGGTCTTCCGTTGGCACACAGCGCGGGCGGTGGCTCAGTCAGTAAGGCACTCACTTCGCAAGGGCAAGAACCTGAATCTAGTCTGCAGAATCCACATTAAAAGTGGATCCGGTGGCTCATATTTGTAATGCTAGCAGTTGTGAGGGGGGAGGCTGAGAAAGGCAGGTCCCTTAGCCAGCCACGTCTGAACAAAGGTCCAGGCCAATAGGAGACTCTGTCTCAAACGAAGGAGTGGAAGGGAGGGAGGTGCCTGAAGAATGACACTCCAGTTTGTCCTCTGACCTCTTTGTGCACACAAATGCACACACACAGACACACAGACACACACACACATTCACACATACACAGACACACACACAGACACACAGACACACACATATACACATACAGACACACACACATCTATCACAGCAAAAGCAAGACAAGCAGATAATCAAGTGGGTAAATATGCTGGGCAAATTTGGATATGTGTGTCCTAAAGTGTGAATAAAATAATTCACAAACACCTCAGTGGATGGAGAAGGTGRGCTTCCAGACTCTAAATTAAYAGTTGTGCCGGTACAGACGGCATGTCACCATCTGACATCACACGTCTTGGACATCACACGTGTCATGCCATCCCTGCAGCCCATCAGTGTGTTTGGAGGGGGAGACTTGGGCCTCCCCAGCTGGATCTCTCACTGTAACCATCACTGCTGAGCATTGGTCATGACACAGCCCTATTTGCCCAACTAACCTCCATACCTGTAGCTTACTAAAACCACCTACTTTAAAAATATGACACTGTGTCTAACAGAAACGAGGAAACTTGAGTTATCATCCATCCTTCCAGCACGTGGAACTTACATAAACGTCC
>BDUI01000864.1:70634-81001 GCA_002335545.1 Apodemus speciosus
CACACACACACACACACACACAGACACCTGTCTGTGTAACAATCTGTTACGTTTTATTCATTCAGTTCTTAGTTATGAATGGAAACACTGGAATCCAAGACAGAGACACGTCTTTGCACAGCGGTGGCTTTTTCTAGAACCCGCTTCCACAGAAATCRACGGACAAATATCTGCACTGCCTTCCTGGGCTGGGCCTTGCACGCAGAAGCAGCAGCCCCTGGGAAGACCTTGCATTGCAGTAAGCCCTTACGGCTTCACCCAGTGCCCTCTTTGAAGYATCATGAACTCGAGATGGGACCCTGGTGGTAACAGGGGCGGTTCTGTCATGATGAGACCGATGAGACCCCGGAGAAAGGCTGAAACTAGATGGCAACACCCCACAACTTCTCTTTCCACACGAGCCAGGGTTCCCCACGATGAGCTGAGTCTTCCTTCTTCCGAGGAGTGTTGCCCTGGCCCGGGTATCCACACGGAACCATCCCGCCTTCGGGACCCGTGCGCTCACCTCCTGTCACCTGCCGTCTCCAGCTCTGCCTGGCAGCAACCTTGCTCAATCCCTTGGAAAGAATTCATCTCATCGGGCATTTCATTTTACACAGAGAAATGACTTGCCTGTCAACTGGGCTGTTTTTATCAGACGTACCTGCACGCCGACCCCAACTGTGCTTCCTCTCTGACTCTGTGCTCAGGCCCTGCCCCGGTTCCCAAGTACCCACCACGGGGCTGCACAGACCTGCCAGTCCTACCTCAGAGCCCTTTCTCATGGTCCTTGTTTCCTCAAATACTCCGCTGTCACCAGGAGCCGTTCAGCACTGTCCAGCCTCCCCACTGGGCCCTGGGGCCATCTTCATTGTGCAGGCACAGCCTTGGCCTCTCTGGCCTCTCTTGCTGCTAAGTGGTCTCCGGCTCAGGACTCCATCTAGAGGCCTCRGGCAGCCACGGGACCCCGGCCGCCATACCTACGGTTGCTCTGCAGCTTCTGTTGTCCCTGTCCTACAGCTTTGGTCACAGCGACAGCTCCGGAAGGGAGAGACGGGTACTTCAAAGGGAAGACCATGGAGGAACCTCTGCCTTCCTGGCCCGAGGAGGCACGTGTTGCCATGGTTAGGGGTGGTCCAGGCTGTMTGGTGGAAGAGAGAAACCGGAGACCCTGGAGTAAGAACGGGGCAGAAAGGCTGGCCACGGGGGATCTTTACGGTCTCAAAGCCCGGGCCAATCACCTTCCTGGGAAGCGGGAGTCACTTGAGCATATTGAGCATATCTGCACCTGTGGGTGGCTTTGGGGAGATGAGAAAGTGACCACAATCCCAGGTGACCTTCTTTTTTTTGGTGCCGTAGAACCCAACCCATGGCCTTGGCCTTGCACATGCCAGGAAAGAGCTCTACCGCTGCGTCTCCAGATCGTCAGGAGGCCGCTTTCCTCCTCCTCCTTCTCCTCCTCCTCCTCCTCCTCCTCTTCTTTTACTTCTTCTTCCCCCTCCTCTCCTCTTCTCCTCTTCCTCCTCCTCCTCCTCCTCCTCCTCCTCCTTCTCTGTTCCTCTTTTTCTTCCTCCTCCTCTTTTTTCTTCTTGTTTTGTTTGAGACATGGTCTCACACTGTAGCCCAGGCTGGCCTGGAATTCACTATACAGCTCAGGCTAGCCTTGAACTCACAGCAATCTTCCTGCCTCAGCCTCCTGAGTACTGGGATTACAGAGGTGAGCACCACACCCAGCTCAGGTGACCTCTTTAAGGAGGTTCCCTGGGGTTGAGCAAAGCAGAACCAGCTCCCCGTCCCCCCACAGCAGAATAAGTGGGCGGGGCTAGCTGTCTCTTTGCTCACTAGATCCCAGAAGCAATACGCTGGTGCCAGGGACAGCCCAGGCAGCCCTGCACAGCCACCTCTCCCCTGCCTTCTGCACAGGGCACCTTTCAGGGACAAGAATGCACAGAGGAGAGTAGGGCGGGATGGGGCGATTGGAGGTGGCAGAGGCCTGGGGGTGGGGCTCTATCGCCTGGAGTCCTCAGCAGCTGAGGCGCCGCCTCTCTATATAAACAGTATCAGTGTGAGGCCTTCCTTGGGGAGCCACTGAGAAGGACCTCAGGGTAAGTCTGTCAAATGTCCGCGAGAACGTCGAGCCTATTCTCCGGGTGGGTCAGTGAAAGCCAATCCCTTCTGAATGAATGTCCCTGACAAGTACCCACCGGCACCCACCTTACACACAGCACCTCTTCCCTCACAGCAGGACACTAGCGCCCACAGAACAGGCCTTTCCTCCTCCGTCCTGTCTGGGAACACAGCCCCAGTTTTAGAAGACAAGTACCAACCTTGGCAGTCTCTCACTGTACGTGTCCAGGCTGTACCTTCAGATCTTTATGTACTCTGTGGTTCCAAAATGTCCTTAGCTACCCTGTATCCCAAAGGAGTCCAGAGCCGGGAAAGCAATATGCTGATAGCAGGGCGAGCCCTGAAACATGGGCTATCTCCGTGAGAGATGGGGGTGGGGTGCCCACATTCCTAGCCTTTCTTTTGTTAAAGGCGCCCTAACCCCTCTCAGGTCAGTGACCATGTGCATGACCTTCCCCAGGGGCAGCATGTCAGCCTTCATTTTGTCAGTGAAAGGCTCTACATGAGTCAGTGCAGGTGGCCCAGGCTTGCCTTTCACCCTACGGCCTGCTGCAGAGGTGTGGGGATGGGGGTGGGGGTGGACGAAACCATTTGGGGATCTCAAAGAACACCATCACAGGACTGTGGGGGTGAACCCAGGGCTTTGTTTCTCTCCTGATTTTGGGTGGGGCCTGAGTGTTGGAGAGCATTAAGCACCCCTGATGTCTACTCTCAGGATGCCAAGAGCACCCCCAGTTAGTGTGACAACCCCAAATACCCAAAGACATCCAGATGCCCCCTTGGGGCTGACCTGGATCTGGGTCATGCCGATTCATTGGATGTTGACATTGATAGTGTTGGTGGGTACCCCTTCCTGTGTCACGTAGATCTGTCCCAAAGTCATTAGCCTAGTGTCAACCCAACCTAAGAATTCTTCACAGATCTTCTGTGAGGAACAAAGGGCTCACCTTTCTGCCAGCTCCCTCCTCCATTCTTGCAAAGGAAAACCTCCCTTTTCTTGGCCACAGTTTACTGGCAAGACACCTTAATGGATTTGGGGCTAAATAATTCTTACATATATTGTTAAAAGACTTTCAAAGACCACACTAGTCCTGGGAATTCTGGTACCCCAGGAAAAGCCAGTTGTCACTGCCAGTCTGGTATGGGCTCCTCCTGGCTGACGGGGTCCTGACCACTGAGGGAAAGAGGTGAAGAGAGAGGCCAGAGTGCAGCCTCCCTCACCGCTTACCCCGTAAGCTGGCTTGGGTGTTGGATCGTGGTATGCATGGGATGAATCTCCTAACTGTTCTGTGCCTCAGTATCCCTCCCTGCAACAGGACTGGTCATACCAACCTAGCTCCTCTCTGTACTGTGAGGGTCATGGCACAGTCTCAACAATACGGCCCCGGTTAAACGGCTCCTGCGGTGGATCTAGCCTGGGTGATTGTTACTATGTCCTCTAACCACAGTATCTTCACCCAAGCTTCCTGTGACCTGGGCAGTACTTTGCACACTGCTGCCTGGCGTTTCAGACAGTTCACGCAGCCATGGCAAGCGTATTCTGTTAGTGGAGAGTCCGGGTTAGTGTAATGTTCCAGGGCCTTGGACGGGCCAAGCCTGTCAGCAGCCTCCTCCTGAGTGCTAACGGCGTCTGCATGTGGTATCCGCTAAGCCAAGCACACTTATTAGCCAGCCCTTTGCCTCCCCGTTCCTTCAGTTCTGGTCTCTAGGACTCCCACTCCCGCCCGCCGCCATGGCATTTGACTTTTGTTTTCCAACAGTGGGGATGGCTTTGGAAGTCACCTGAGAGTGTTATGACATGCAGCAGAACTAGGACCTCGAGGGGATAGCTGGTCACAAGTCATTTTTAGACAACTGACTGCTGCCAGGACTCCCTGGCATAAGCTAAGAATGGTGGGAGCATGACCTTTTCCACGACKGGGCTGAATTCAGTGGGAGGAGCTAAGCCCCGACTCTGGGTGAAATGCCTCCCTCTAGTGGTGATGGTCACTGAGAGCCCCGTGGTCAACTCAGCTCTGGGGAAGGTCCCAGAATCAGAGGGCTAGAGGGGGACCCTGGGCGCCACTGGGCACAGCGGTGAGCAGAGGCTACACAGGCCCTGAGACAGCTGCTGGAGCTCCGGGAGTTGCCTGCGGTGGCCTTTCCGACCCCAAGCCCCAGGAGACTGACTTCCTAAGCACCCCAGTTTCTCAGCACCAGCGGAGAGTGGGGTGTAGACGCAACAGAAAAAACGTGAATGCATGATGTAGAATCGCCGCCTTTGCACTGCACGGCGCANGGCCCCGGTTAAACGGCTCCTGCGGTGGATCTAGCCTGGGTGATTGTTACTATGTCCTCTAACCACAGTATCTTCACCCAAGCTTCCTGTGACCTGGGCAGTACTTTGCACACTGCTGCCTGGCGTTTCAGACAGTTCACGCAGCCATGGCAAGCGTATTCTGTTAGTGGAGAGTCCGGGTTAGTGTAATGTTCCAGGGCCTTGGACGGGCCAAGCCTGTCAGCAGCCTCCTCCTGAGTGCTAACGGCGTCTGCATGTGGTATCCGCTAAGCCAAGCACACTTATTAGCCAGCCCTTTGCCTCCCCGTTCCTTCAGTTCTGGTCTCTAGGACTCCCACTCCCGCCCGCCGCCATGGCATTTGACTTTTGTTTTCCAACAGTGGGGATGGCTTTGGAAGTCACCTGAGAGTGTTATGACATGCAGCAGAACTAGGACCTCGAGGGGATAGCTGGTCACAAGTCATTTTTAGACAACTGACTGCTGCCAGGACTCCCTGGCATAAGCTAAGAATGGTGGGAGCATGACCTTTTCCACGACKGGGCTGAATTCAGTGGGAGGAGCTAAGCCCCGACTCTGGGTGAAATGCCTCCCTCTAGTGGTGATGGTCACTGAGAGCCCCGTGGTCAACTCAGCTCTGGGGAAGGTCCCAGAATCAGAGGGCTAGAGGGGGACCCTGGGCGCCACTGGGCACAGCGGTGAGCAGAGGCTACACAGGCCCTGAGACAGCTGCTGGAGCTCCGGGAGTTGCCTGCGGTGGCCTTTCCGACCCCAAGCCCCAGGAGACTGACTTCCTAAGCACCCCAGTTTCTCAGCACCAGCGGAGAGTGGGGTGTAGACGCAACAGAAAAAACGTGAATGCATGATGTAGAATCGCCGCCTTTGCACTGCACGGCGCAMTGAGCATGAATGGTGTTTGTATAATGTTGGCGAAAGAATTTAACAGAAACGGAAAGCTATGTACCGATGTTTCCCCGCCTTTCCTTGCCTTCTCTCCCCACTCTCCCTACCGAATCGATCCTGTCCCCAGTGGTTGGTATTTGGTGGCAGCTCTTGGTCCTGTGTCTGTTAATGTCTCACTGAAAACACGGAGGGGTGGGCAGTGGTAAGGAAAGTAATTTTTTTCTAATTTTTGTACAGCTACCCACAAGCGTTTGTATTTTTTGAATTGCAAACACTGTGTTTTTCTGCTCCTTGGGGGTTGGTTGAACTTCCTGTATTACTTTTTGGAAAACTTGAGTTTTACCACATTCTTAAACAGATTTGAAATAAATTCTTTTGACACTGCCAACAGTTGGTGAAGACGGGTGTGCTTTGTGCTCCCTAGTGAGGGACACTTCCAAATTTCCACAGACTGGCCTGGCTGAATACCTAAATCTCAAAGTGAAGATGTGGTTTCAAATTACCAAGCACAATCTCCACGGTGAAATTATAGTTCCATTAAAAAATGTGTGTGTGTGTGCGCGCGCGCGTGCGCGCGCAAAAGCACACAAGCCACTGAGGTCCATTCCCAGCACCCACGCGGAGGCTCACAGCCACCTGTGTTCCAGTTCTGGGGGGGTCTGTCAGCCTCCTCTGCCCTCCTTGGACACCAAGCATGCAAGTAGTACACACATATGTGGCAGGTAGAAACACCTATACACAAACTTAAACCCAAACCGCAAGGTAGATAGTACCTAAGGATGGCAGCCGAGGCTGCCCTCTAGTGTCCTCCACACAAGTGCACATGTACACAAACCTGAACACATGTAAGCATATGCACATGCATGAACATGCAAATGTGGTCATGTGGAGGGGTTTGTTATTCAAGGCTGCAGTGGACACAAAAGCTTGGTGTGTGTCTTAGTTAGGGTTTTACTGCTGTGAACAGACACCATGGCCAAGGCAGCTCTTATAAAAACAATATTTAATTGGGGCTGGCTTACAGGTTCCGAGGTTCAGTCCATTACCATCAAGGCAGGAACATGGCAGCATCYGGGCAGGCATGGTGCAGGAGCTGAGAGTTCTACATCTTCATCTGAAGACTGCTAACAGAATACTTGCTTCCAGGCAGCTAGGATGAGGGTCTTATAGCCCACACCCACAGAGACACACCCACTCCAACATGGCCACACCTTCTAATAGTGCCACTCCCTGGGCCTAGCATATACAAACCATAAGTGTGGACTGTGGGGTAGTAGAGTGGGATACAAGAGTGGTGTGGATTCCAGAAAAGACCTGAGCTGAGGAGATAGGTGGATTATGCAGAGAGTTAACTGCAGTTAAGAAGGCAGTCACATGACTCCCACCAAGCACTAGGGACAGGTGCTGCTTCTGGCTGTGGGAGAGTGACAGGTAGAGTTAGGGCAGTGTCAGCGTCCCATAATCTGATTCCGTGTCAGACATGCTTTGTCATGTCAATCCAAGTTGGTCTTGGCTAAGACAGCATTATCCAAAGGTGCCTGGGCACTTTCTGGGAGCTCAGTCAGGACCATGCTGCAGTCCTTTCCTGGCCACAGGGGGTGCAGGCCATTTCCAACTCAGTGAGCCCTGCCTGTGTCACGTGCCCTCCACAGCTGCATGGGCCAAACACTGAGGTGACTGAAGCCAGGTCCTATCCAGTGGCTAGAGCAAGAACTGAGGCGTGACCCTGTTTCCCTTAGGATGGCTTTTTCACAGAGCAGCAGTTCTCAACCTTCCAAATGCTGTGACCCTTTAATAGAGTTCCTCATGATGTGATGACCCCCAACCACAAAATTATCATTGCTATTTTGTAACTGTAATTTTTCCATTGTTATAAACTGTGCTGTAAATATCTGGTAAGTGCCCCCCATGGGCAGAGAACCACTGCTGTAGTTAATTTTGCTGGAGACCTCATCAGGATCTTCATCCAGAGTAGACTTAGGCTCGATCCTCTGGACTCAGAGCACAGAGCTGTTAGTCGGCCATTTTGTCCTCTGAAATGTTTCTGGAATACTCACTGGTCAGTATACTGAGCTGTAAGTATTTACACAGTAGACGTCTCTGCCTTACTGAAGGGTTGAGCATATTTACACAATACATTACAAAGCCGAAACCAAAGCTAGTTACTTATATGGGACTCTGGTCCAAGCTGGAAGTCCTCAGCTGTCTAAGCCCTGATGGCTGGCTCGTGGCGGTGGTGCTCCATGTCCTGCAGGCTCTGCTTGGTGGAGTCAGCTGATGCAGTGACCTTCCACAGCTCCTCTTGTGCCCTGAGATCTCTCCCCAGTGCTGTCCTGTTAAGATCTTCTAAGTTGGGTTGGTGTGTGTGTGTGTGTGTGTGTGTGTGTCTGTGCACGTGCATTCCCCTCTGCAGCACGAGGGAGGGGAGCAGGGCACTCAGCAGGGCACGGTCTGCCCACAGACTCACTGCTCAAATGAGAAAGAGCCTGCAGAACAAGAAAGGGCGGCCACGGGGTTAACGGGCACTGTCCCACGCACTACCACTGTTCCCACTCCTCTCTGGAGCTGACAGGGACTTCATTTAGCTACTCTAGAAGAGTTGATTTTCTTGATATCAGTGGGGCTTAGAATCAACGTCCCATTTCTGAATTTTCCAACTTGTCCAGCCCGTCCACTTGACAAAATGCTGGGAGCCGACTTCTTGGATCTCCTGGGTTGAAAGAGAGAAAGGTGCCAAGCAGTTAGAGCAAGAAGCAGGACAGAGCCTGTAGCTTCCTCCCCTTGTGCAGGCCCCGTCACAGCCGCACAGGTCCCTTGCTTCAGGAAGGTGTGGAACACTAGATCCTAGGTAAGCCTTCCTCGCCACACCGATCCTGACGGACGTCACTGAACAGAAACGACCCGGGCTTGCCCCCGCAGTGTCCTCCAAGCTCCTCTGTGGTCTCTTTACAGTACTCACCAGCACCTCACGGCAATCTGTTTTCTGAGGGATAAGGCTTCCTTGGGGTGACTGCCCCCTCTGGGCTGAGGGCTGGGGTGGGGCACACACTCAAGGCACCCTGAGGGACCAAGCACGAGGTGTGGCAGTGACACCCCAGTACTGTGCCCTACTCACCTGTCCTCCTGCCCCCTCCCTTTCCTCTTCTTTCTCTTGAAAATGTCTGTCTCCTGGGCCTACAATTTAAGACAGTATGTCAGTAATGGCTAATGAATGCTCAAAAACAGCAATGAGCTTGTGACGAAAAGCCGTATGAATGCCATGCACTTCTGAGTTGGTATATTAAACATAAACCAGGGGCTGGAGAGATGGCTCACCAGTTAAGAGCACTGGCTGCTCTTCTAGGGGGCCTGAGTTCAATTCCCAGCACCCACACTGTGGCTCACAACCATCTGTAACTGTCTTCCCACGGGATCTGATGCTCTGTTTGTCTGATACCCTCTGCTGTTGGGCAGGCTTATATGCAAATACAGCACTCATATACAGAAAGTGCATATACTAAAAAGAAAGCATCAACCACAAAGTCACCCTGAACCCAGTGACGGGATCTGGTGGCACATACAAGTGACTCTACTCAGAAAGCAGAGGCACAAGACTGACAACTTTAAGTCAGCCTGGGCTACACAGCGAGGCCCTTTGACAAACACCCAGGACTTGGTTGTAGCTTCCCCCACTGCCATGACCCCGGGAGGACAGGGCTTCCTTGGCAACCAACCAATAGACACTGTGGCGACGCCAATGACCCACGGCCTCAAGGCCAGCCTTGCCTTACCCATGGCCAGGCCAGATGCTTCAGCTAAATGAAGCTTGGCTGAGGTAATGGGGCAGGGGAGGGCACCTATGGGGCAATGCTAGTGTCCTGACTGCTTGGCAAGCTGTGAGGGAGTGCCAGCAGGCAGCCCCTGAGCTGAGGCAGCCAGGCCACACCTACCACTCTCTTTTCTTCTTCCAATGCAGTCTTCTTCTCTTTGATTTGTTTCTGCAAAACCTTGTAGTTCACATAAGCATTTTTGGGAGGCTGAAAGGAGGGAATAACAGCACCATCCGTTTCTACTCCACAATGATAAAGGAGCAGCCCCAGGCCCCTGGGCTGGCCCCTCCCTCCCCCAGGCCTGGCCAGCGGCCGCCCCTCACCTTAGCCCCCAGCATGATGGCCCGCTCCCGTTCCAGGACTCTTTCTTTTCCTTTGCCGTAGCCGGTGATCCCAAAGCGGTGCACTTCCAGACGAGCCTGCGGAGGCACAACAGCCAGACCCAGTGCGTCAGCCACTGGCCCACAGCCTCAGCCACACAGGCCCCGCAGAGCTGCTGCGGCTGAGGAAACACCGCCGGGCTCTTGAAGGGCTGCTGTCAGTGCTGCCTCCTGTTCACTCTCACCGCTGAAGCAACGAACTGCCTATGCATGAGCTGTGCCAGGGCTGGGACTCAGGCGGCACCTGTACTCTGACTGGACGCTCTCCACCAGCCCGGGGCCAGAGGGCAGCTCCTTAGAAGACAATGCCTCACTGCCCACAGCAGGTCAGGCACAATTGTTTTTGGAAGAGGCGGTTAGCATTGCCTCTTCTCAGTGGCTGACTCCCTCCTGCCCTCTGCTCAGACATCTTAGAAACCTGAGGCAGCGTGGACACATATTCCTGCCTTTCTAACTTGCCACTGTGTCACTGCACTGAATAACCCTGGTGCTGGAAAGTGAATAGTGATCAGTCACGTGACACTGCAAAACTAGGTTTGCCATAGCCTCAGCCTGGAGATAAGACTCTATGCAGAAGGCTGGTGCTGCTTTAAAGTTGTCAGCTTATAATCAACTCTCATGAAAGCCTTAAAGAGGAACTAAAAGCTACCTCTAATGCTTACCTTTTCTAGGTTAAACTCCTGAATACCCACATCTTTTTCAACGGCCTTTGTTTTATTCTGCAAAGAAAACAAATTCATATTAGAAGCTACCAATTAGCCAGGGACAGTAGCACACACCTGTAATCCCAGGAGGAAAGAGGCAGGGAAGTGGCTACCCCTTTGAGGCCAGTCTGACTACACCATGAAACTTTGTCTTAAAAACAAAACAAAACAAAACAAAACAAAACAAAA
>BDUI01000864.1:107921-124745 GCA_002335545.1 Apodemus speciosus
TTTTTGGTTTTTCGAGACAGGGTTTCTCTGTGTAGTCCTGGCTGTCCTGGAACTCACTCTGTAGACCAGAACTCAGAAATCCGCCTGCCTCTGCCTCCCGAGTGCTGGGATTACAGGCGTGCGCCACCACGCCCGGCTGTGTTTTACTTTTTAAAGCGAGATAGAGGCCGACAAAATGAGTTTGTAGGTGTGGTACCGAGTTTACAAATCAGAAATACGATGATCAGTAGGCCATCTGCTCAGTAGTGCGGTGCTCGGAAAGCATTTGAAAGCCCTTAGGTTCAATCCCTGGCCCAGCAAAACAAAACCATCTGCTCACCACTCCTGGAGTTGTGAACCTATAATCCCGGCACTTGGGCAGTAAGATGTAGAGATGAAGACCAAGAGTTCAAAGTTGTCTCAACAGAGAGAGTTCGAGGCCAGGAGGGGCTACATAAAGCCCTGTCTAATAATGGCTAGTACTAATAGTTGAGTACCAATTATAGATGGTGATGGCGCTGACTTTCCTTTGTCTGACTCTAGGGTTAGAACACTGGTAGTTGCTGTTTAGGTGTTACAGGTGCTGGGTCAGAGGGAAACCTTAGTAATTCTTCTTTTCCCTCTAGGAAACTTACTTTTCCTCATCTCCTTCTTCACAGAAAGACCTCAAAAAGTGGGATGAGTTCGAAGATCTGTTAGAGGAGAGGAGACATGTCAGTGACTTCAAATTTGCGATGAAGTGCTACACCCCGCCCTTGTATAGGGGCATCACTCCCTGCAAGCCAAGTGACATTAAGTCCATTGTTCTCAATTCTGAAGAGATTAACTATGTCATTAAGCAGGTAAGAACAGAGTTCCTCAGGCACAGCCAGCCTCCTCCAATGTACGTGGGTCCGTCTGCTGTTTCCCTGAATTTATTTTATCATCTCAAGTATATACGTGTGTGTGTGTGTGTGTGTGTGTGTGTGTACTCGTTTTTTGTTTTGTTTTGTTTTTTTGAGGCAGGGTTTCTCTGTGTAGCCCTGGCTGTCCTGGAACTCACTCTGTAGACCAGGCTGGCCTCCAACTCAGAAATCTGCCTGCCTCTGCCTCCCAAGTGCTGGCACTAAAGGCGTGCGCCACCACGCCCGGCTCAAGTATATTTTTACGATGTGGCATTCAAACGTGTGCTATCGTTTTGTTAAAACACTGGAAGGCCAGCTGAGTAGTAAAATGGTGCCAAATGCGTGGTATATTATGAAACACAACTTGTACTGAAGAGCCCACAACTTGGGACTAGTTAGTTACGAGCAAAGCTAATTTGGTGTAGGGATGGGGGGGTGGGGTGTTTTTAACCCTGTCTGACAAAGGTCCAGGTTTTCCTATGAAGAGAGTAAAGAGAGGTTTTAGCGGACAGCTCACGTCAGACCTCCACATGAAAGCTTCATGAGGTGGTCTGAGGAACCCTATGCCTACGTCTCACCCTTGTCAGCTACATTCATCCTACATGGGTGTAGGATCCTGAATTAGCAGCTTTTCAAGAAGCCCATAACTTGGGAGCCACAGTTTGTTTTCAGAACAGGAGGTCAGAAAGAAGGTTCATGTAGAATGCTGCAGAGGTTCGGTCTGACCAGCGAGGAGGACAGAAACTGGTAAAATGCGAGGAGCTCCAGGCTCAGTGGGGCTCAGTGGGGCTCAGTGGGGCCTGGGAAGCCAGATGAAGGGATTGGGCCTTGCCTGCAGTGCCGTGCCCTCTGGTGCTCACATGGGGTGTGCTGTGCACATGGGGTGCAGGAGCACTGCTCTGGTTTTACTTTAGATGTGGACCTTGACCCATGCCCTTAATCCCTGTGCTTTGTTCAGCCGTTGACACCATGGAGATGCTTCGGTTCTCTGGTTAGGCCTGTTTCGTGAGTGAAGACAAGTTTCCTCACCGCTTCATACTCAGGACAGTACTAGAGCACCCAAGGCATTTTTTTTTTCAGAACGTTAACTCCAGCTAGGCATGGCTGTGTGGGAATGGGGTGGGTTCTGAGAGACAGAAACATGTGGAAGCCCTTGTGGCATCCTTTCGTGACACTAGGAACCAGAGATCGCCACAGCTAGGTGGTATGCATGTATGGTGGAACTATTGCTTCTTGATCCAAAGTGAACAAAATGTAAGATTAAAACCAGTGAGACAGACTCTGTCCCTGAGAGTGTCCCTGGGGAAGCGGCATACTCCTTATTTTGTTTTGATTCTGTTCCTTTGCCATGCTAGGAATGACATTCAGGGCTCTGCACATGGTAGGCAAATGCCCTACAACTGAGCTGCATCTCCAGCATGCATATGATTTTACAGTGATGGTTTTCCCTGTGCATGAGAAGAGGCCGTAGAGTCTCATGGAGAGCTCAGACTGGTCTCTAGTCCTCTTGTTTCCACTCCTCAGTGCTGAGGCTACAGGTGTGCACTCCCAGCTGGACTTACAGTAACTTTCTCCTCCATGTATAAGAAGGTGTGTTCTTGAATAACACACAATATGTGCACATGCCATAGCATGGTTGTTTATCAATATGAAGCAGTGCATGCTGGGATAATTACTGGGTTCTGTCCTTATAGGCTGATGATCCTGTGGGTTGCCACACATTTGAGTCAGAGGAGCTAGGAGTCCATGATGGCTATGATGGGTGATGGGAAGTTTTCAACACTGTTGTCATCGTACACAATTGCTTTCATCAATGTATGTGGTTAGTCACTGACAAAAGCACTGCTCAGTATGTGACGCCTGGCTTCTATAGTCCCCTGGAGCTTAAGTTCCACAAGTCAATCATATTGTAGCTCAGGTTGGCCTCAAGGTTTGGGTTCTTCAAGTGTTGGGATTTCAGACTTGAAAGCGTTTTGGTTGGTTGGTTGGTTGGTTGGTTGGTTGGTTGGTTGGTTTTTGGCTGGAGCTTTCATGTCTCCCTTGTCATTCCAGCCTTCCGGTTCCTCGGGCTTCTCTTCTTCCCTGACTCCTGCTTACTGTTCCTTAGTGACTAGGGTTAATATGTTTCTTTGTTTGCTGGGTCACTGAGATACGCTCTGAGGAAACCAAGGAGCACACGGAGAGTTGGTGCTCTCTCTGCAGTCCTCCTTCCTGGATTGAGTTTAGGGCAGATAAGGAGTAGATGAAGGCTCTGGCAACACTGCTCTGTGTGCAGGCTCCCGCGCAAGTGTGGGTGTGTATGTGTGCCACAGGTCAACCTTGGTTGCCATTTCCCGAGAGCCGGTGGATTCGTTTTTAATTTCTAGCCTTTAGACCTTCTTGAATTGTTTGTCACTGAACATGGTGCTGTGCCCTTGTGGTCCTGGCAGGCAGCGGGCTGAGTGGGAGGACGGCGAGTTCGAGGTCAGCCTGGGTGCCATAGAGGGCCTTTGCCTAACAAAGGAAAAGCAGTGTGTGYGTCATTTGCAGTGTTGGTGAGCTGGGTCAGGTCTAGTCACGATATGCTCTGTCGTGGACTTCCATCAGAGGTCATTTGGAGTCAGTCACAGTGGTCTGAGAGGAAGGAGCTCTGGCTTCTGTTTTTCAGAATTCCTGTCTGCTCTGCCTTCCTTTCAGCTTTCCAGGGAGTCCCTGACAGGTGTGGATGTCCTCCGAGAGGAAGCGAGTGAGATCTTGGAGGAGATGAGCCACAAGCTGCGCATAGGAGCCATTCGGTTCTTTGCCTTTGTTCTCAGCAAAATTTTTAAACAGATCTTCTCGAAGGTGTGTGTGAATGAAGAAGGCATTCAAAAGGTGAGGCTTGCAGTACTGACAGGCTCAGCYTATCCTGTGGTTTAGCCCATTCTAGGATGTTTCACTTGGACTCGATGCTGAGGGTGGGTTGTCAGGCACCCACGATGGCCCTAGGGGACATGTTGTCTGTGGCCTGTCCTTAATGTCAGACCTTCAGACTTCCAGCTTAGTCAAGTAAGACTTACAGACCACTTAGTGTTACATGTTCACAGTTACAAAGTTATGGAAGGATTTTCTAGCTACAGAAGCAGTTTTCTAGTTATGGAAGGGTGCAGATTCCTAGCCAATATTTCCATTACCCATCTCCTGCACTGGTGTGATTTTCATATAAACACATTCTCTTAGGATTTGATGGGCAAGGTCAGTTAACTTGGTCTACAGCACAAACGATAGACCTCAGTGCCAGCTTTTCACTTGCCCAGCTATGTCCTTGGGCTGCTTCCCTGGACGTCTTTCTCTATTTAACTTAGTTATTTAGAGACAGGATCGCTAGCCTATACTGTCCTCGAACTACCCAAGTAATGAAATAGACCTTATTTCTGATCCTCCTACCTTCATCTCCCAAATGTCCCAAATGCTGAACTGACAGCCATGAGCCCAGCCTCTCGGGTGAGACAGGACAGGCATGAGCCCAGCCTCTCGGGTGAGAGAGGACAGGCATGAGCTCTCAGTCTCTCAGGTGTGAGCCTCCATGCTCAGCCATGATTTACTTCTCTGTTTTCTGATTTAAGTTGTGATTTTAGTGACATGACAACTGAAATTTTTGAAAATCTGATTTTTTTTTCAAGCTACAACGAGCTGTCCAGGAGCACCCCGTGATCCTGCTGCCCAGCCACCGGAGCTACATTGACTTCCTCATGCTGTCTTTTGTTCTCTACAACTATGACCTGCCTGTCCCAGTGATCGCAGCGGGRATGGGTGCGTGCAGAGTCTTCACCCCGGCTTCTAAGTGTGCACTCAGCGCTCACTGCAGTCATGATAGGAGTGCTTGAGAATTTGAAGGGTGCCACCAGCAGCTGTCCTGCATCCCTGTCTCCCATGCTGTGGTGCGCAGTGACTGACCAGCATCAGAATGATGGCCTCAGTGTCATGCCTGTGTCTGAATTCCCTTCCCTTTTAAAGCTGAGTGATATGGATGCACCGCATTCATTTTCTCCTTGAGCCTTTCTGTCTGTGAACACTTTGCCTGTTTTTGTCATCCGGTTGTTTCAGGCGACACTGGGTCTCAGGTCACTGCCACTGTCAGGAGGCGAGAACAGCTTGGGAGGAAAGGGCTCCCATCACTCACGTTCCATATAGCAGTTCACTGTCACAATCAGTGAGGCCGGAACCTGGAGCAGGAGCTGATGCGGGGACCATGGAGGGTGCTGCTTACTGGCTTGTTCCCTCTGGCTTGCTTAGCCTGCTTTCTTACAGAACCCAGGACCACCAGCCCAGGGATGGCACCACCCACCATGTGTTAGGCCCTCCCACATCCATTATTAATCTAGTAAATGGCCTACAGACTTGCCCACAGGTAATCTGATGGAGATATTTTCTCCATTCAAGTTCCTCTTCCCAGAAGTCTCTTGTGTCAAGGTGACAGAAAACCTGGACAGTACACACTGACCCTCAGCAAGCACGCCTCTGGTTGCACAGGAACTTGAGCTTTGCTTTTTTGAGCCCCATTGTACTGTTGTGTGTTGTGTCCACACTGCTCCGGGCTCCCAGCAGTAGCAGAGGAGTGGGATTTGCCTATGTTCCTGAGAGTGTTTGCAGTGCACATACTTTTGTTTCTTTAGTAGTACTATCTCCGTGCCATGATGTGGTCATCATGTTTTTAACCTGTTTTCAGTGGTACTGAGTCCCCGTCTGTGCTTCCCGCAGTCACAAGGGTCTTTGAACAGAGTTATTGTTTGGTTGTTTGAATTTTGAGATGGGATCTATATGGCCCTGGCTGGCCTTGAATTTCTCAGCTCTAGTGATCCCACTGCCTCGGTTTTGCAGGTGCTCGGTGAACCACTGGTCCCTGAGTCCGTGTGTCTGTGTGTCTGTGTCCCATCTTCTGGGTTGTTCACCTTATTGCCACTGAGCCGTGGGCGTCCTCTGTGTCCCGGGCACTTGCCTACAGATACAGATCAGCCGCCTTATCTCTACTCACTGTCACCTGTCATTCTGTCCTTTGATTCACAGACTTACTTGTATGTTTCCATGGAGTCCAGACAGTCTGTTTGTTCATTTGTTTCCTGTGTATTTACTGTCAAAGCCAAGAAGTCATTACCAAATTCAGTGTCATGAAGTTTTTCTCTAATACTCATCTGAGAGTTACAGATTGAGGCCTTCCACTTGGTTCTTTGAGCCACACAGTTGGCTTTTGTGCTACAGAATTCATGTGTCAAGTCGCCTTGACACTGTGGGTGTAGACTGTACAAGCATTGTCCCTCTATGCCACGCTGCTTTGTGAGTGTGTCTGTGCTTTTATAGAATTCATCTGTAGAGTCTGGGTTGCACTGGTTCCCTTTCAAGGTCTCCAGGAAAGTAGAGATTCTAGTATTAATAAGAGTAGTGAATCTTATTAGACAGCTGCAGGGACTTACACGCCTTAAAATGTGCTTCCTTCTGCATAGACAGGTGAGGAAATGAGTTAAACACTAGGGAGAATGAAAACTATTTAAACCTGCTGGGAGAACCTTGCCTTTTTTTTTTTTTTTTTTTTTTGTAGACCTGCTTTATTTAACTAATATCATTAAAAGGAGGTTGATATTTTTACCTGGTGTTGGAGAAATGGGAGTCGGTTGTCATGAAGCTCTAGGTGGGGATGCTACGTGCCTGCCTGTTACAGAGCATGGCAGAGGATGTCGGCCTCTGACATGGTTTTCTTGTTGCCTTGCCACTGCCTCTGTCTCTGGTAGCTTGAAAATACCACAGAGACAGAGAGGTCAAGGTCTCCCAGCAGGCACCTGGCCACAGTCTCTTACAAAATTCCATTAGGTGTCTTCTGTTTAAATGCTTGTTTTCTGTATGTATGCTTTATATGCATTTATGTACATGTGTGAGGGTACATGTGCATATGTGCACCTGTGTGTGTATGTGTGTGGTGTATGTGTATATGTCTGTGTGTGGTGTATGTGTATATGTCTGTGTGTGTGTGTGTGTGTGTAGGCCAGAGGTTAACACTGTGTCTTTTTTTGTTGGTCAACACCTTATTTTTAGAGACAGGTTTCACTGAACCTGGGGCTCATTGGTTTGGCTAGACTGCCTGGACAGTCAGTCAGCTCCAGAGGTCCTGCCGCCACTGCCTCCCACACAGAACTGCAGCACAAACGTGCTCCCACCTTGGTGTCACACGGGTGCTGGGGATTGAATTCAGATGCTTGTGCTTGTGTAGTGGACACTCACACTGAGCCTTCTCTTCGGCCCTTTTCTGCTCTTTTTTTCCCCAGAGTTGATCTCAGAAGTGTAAGTATTGCTGTCACAGGGCACGTGTCATGTTCATGAACTTGTCAGTGGTGTTTACATTTAGGTCTTTGTTCCCATACTGCCCCTCCCTGTGTTTTAGACTTCCTGGGAATGAGAGTGATCAGTGAACTGCTCAGGATGTCTGGGGCCTTCTTCATGCGACGCACTTTTGGAGGAAATAAACTCTACTGGGCCGTATTCTCTGAATATGTGAAGACCATGCTCCGGGTAAATGCAGGTGCTCCAAGGACCCAGAGCTGCGCTTCATTCCCAATAGACCTCTAGCTGCCTTTTCCTCAAGGAACGTACCAGTTCCCAGTGGTCCCTCATCTGAGATGTGTCCCTTTTTAAGTCTTGCTGTGAGAGCAGTGTTTATTCAAGGGACAGGAGTCCCTTGGAATAAGGAATCAGAAGCCATTTATAAAGCTGGGGATGTGGCTTAGTGGTAGAGTGCATGCCTAGGATATGGGAGGTCCTGGGTGTCTCTCCCCGTGCTCCCCCTGCTCCCCCTTTCTCTCTCTCTCTCTCTCTCTCTCTCTCTCTCTCTCTCACACACACACACACACACACACACACACACACACATACACACACGGCAGGTGGAGGAAACAAAAGAGGCCTGTTATGTTGAGAGTAGACAATGGGTTTTGTGTATTTGTTGTGTTTTCTTTTAGAGTGGTTATGCTCCTGTTGAATTTTTCCTCGAAGGGACAAGGAGTCGAGCTGCCAAGACTTTGACTCCTAAATTTGGTAAGTCTCCTATGTACTAGAAGCATGCAAACTCCCGGCCTCAGGTGTGGTACTGCTGTGGCTACCAAACAGAACTCAATATTCTTTTACTTCTCTGATAAGATTAGATCTATTTCCTTAAGTGTAGCTGGTTTGGGTCACTTTGAATGTCTTTTTCTGCCCCCTGGCTGGGAATGGGATAGGGCGGAAACTTAGAGAAGACTCCACATGTCATCACTAAAGGAGCGTGGACTCCCGGAACCATGGACTGCTGCTGTATTCTTCATGTGTATCCATACATACACGGCTTGATTGGTTGCTGACATAGAAGCTCAGGCCTAGAACTCATTTTATAGCTTCAGCTGACCTCAGACTTGCTGTCATCCTCCTGCCTCAGCTTCCTGAGTGCTGGGAAGATGTGAACTCTCATGCCCAGTTTGTGTTAGTTTGGGGTGAGTTAGTGAGAGGCAGCAGCTCAGGTGTGGGTGTGGAAGGCTGGCTGTATAACTGCTGCTGGATTGACTTCCACACTGGGCCATATCTCCTCTCACTGGGGCCAGAACAGCCTGCCCACTGGGCAGTGACAGAGATTGTATTATCAGTCAACAATGGAAGATGCTGGACACAGACTTAGGGTTCACTTCTCAGCCCTGGGGGTGGGAGCTGTGGGTACAGAGAAGGAAGGGGGGGCTGGTGTATTATTTATGAGCCCTGCGTGCCCTGATCTTCAGTGTACATGGTAAAACATTTCTCCCTGTGTTTACAGGTCTCCTGAATATTGTGATGGAACCATTTTTTAAAAGAGAAGTTTTTGATACCTACTTTGTCCCAATTAGCATCAGTTATGATAAAATATTGGAAGAAAGTCTGTATGCATATGAGCTCCTAGGAATTCCTAAGCCAAAGGAATCTACCACTGTACGTGAGGATGGCCAAGTCTGATTTCTCTGAGTGTAGAGACTGCCCTGCCTTACACATCCACTACTAATTTATAAATCTACTCCTGTTTTCTTTCCCGTCGTGTGATGCCACCAGGGATTGTTGAAAGCTAGACGGATTCTCTCTGAGAACTTCGGAAGCATCCATGTGTACTTTGGAGACCCTGTATCACTGCGCTCTCTAGCTGCAGGGCGGCTCAGTCGGAACACGTACAACTTGGTGCCAAGGTGCAAGGCCTGTGTTTTAATACCTGACAGAGTTGAGAAGTAAATTCCACAAGTGTGAATGGAGACTCTTGAGGTGACGGCCTCTTGAGATCAAACCTTGGCTTGCCTGAGCTCTCCAGCAAATGCTAGGGCAGCCCTGGCTCACATGTTCACCAGCGGAAAGCTTCAGTTAAAGAGCCTTGTGTCTGAAGCCAGCATTGTGGGGCATATCTGTAATCCTAGCCCTCAGGAGTTCAATGAGAGGCAGTAGGAGCAGGAATTCAAGGCTATCCTCAGCTCCATAGCAAGTTTGAGACCAGCCTGGTTTACATGAGACCCTGTCTCAAAATAACAAGCAAACCCAAAGGATTTGCCTACCCCTCAGAGTGTCTCCCTAAAACAAAGAGATAAGCCGTGTGTTTCAGCGTGTAGCCAGAGGATTTGTCATTCTCCTCGGCCGCCAGTAACAGCACCCTGGTTTAGAAAGCCCACACAGAGACTGGACACTATGTATGAGCAGGCCAGCTCATGTCCAGAGCAGTGCCTTCCACCCTAGGAAGGAGTACAGAGGAGCAACGCCCAGGATAGGACCCTCTCCCAGACACACTGGGACCTCTAAGGGTTCAGGGTGCAGAGAGTCCTCCCGGGGGAGAAAGGCAGACACACTGTCCGCCCAGCCAGCCCTCAGGTGGCACTGGAGCTGTAGCGCCTCCCTGGCTATGAGGTGCCTGGCAGGCAGCCTCACTTGTTACTCCAGAAGTCATAGAGCCCAGGGCTCCTTCCATGGCTGTTTGTGGAGCCCCTGCTCCCATATGAGGGTGGGCTAGTTCTTGGAGTTCTGCAGCCTCCCCAAGAGGCAGCACAGGAGGCAGCCAGGTGGCTTTTTCATACAGACCCCTGTCCAAGCAGCCGTGCTTGTACCAGTGACAGTTCTCATCATAAAGCAGGATGAGGGGCTTTGTTTGCTTTATCCCCTCTATTCCTACAACTGGAAATAAATGTTTTTGCATCGATTAACTGCATATTCTGGAGACATGTGCAGGTCCCACTGTGAAGCCAGGGAACGCTGCCAGCATGTGCTCTGAGAGAATTTGGTGGCAGAACCATGGCAGGTCTTCATTTGGGGTCTTCTGCCACCCGGAGTGTGTGTGGCCAGCCTGTAACCTGCTCCACCCCTCCTTTCAGATGCATCCCTCAGAAGCAGCCTGAGGATGTGCAAGCCTTCGTCACTGAGGTCGCCTATAGGATGCAGCTTCTGCAGATTGAAAACCTGGCTCTGAGCCCGTGGCTCCTGGTCGTGGCCATTCTACTTCAAAACCAGCTGTCCATGGACTTCGACGCCCTGGTGGAGAAGACTCTGTGGCTGAAGGGCCTAACCCAGGTGTTTGGAGGGTTCCTGCTCTGGCCTGGTATGTATGTGGGACGCACACTGTTCTAGAGTCGTCTTTCATTTCCTAGTTTGGGAATGTTCTTAGAGGTGAGACACCTATGGAGGCTCTGAGCAGAGTAGAGGTGGCACACATGCTCCTGCAGTCTGTCGACCTTAGTGAGGGGCTGCTTGAGAGTGACTGCCTGCTCGTGTGCCGGGTCACTCTAGGGAGTACGACCTCCTGACAAGAGTGTCATTTCCTCGGCAGCTACAGACCAGAGAAGAATAACATGAACCTTCCCTCCACACTCACTGTCAATTAGTTAGAGTTGTGATGGCTTTTGTGTGTGCGCTCGTGTGTTGCTCATGGCCTATGGTGTGTTGTGTGTGCACTGGTGTGGGGTGCACGTGAGCCTGTGGAGGCCAACAGTTGATAACAGAGGTTTTTGCTCTTGCTCTGTATTTTAAGGCAAAGTTCTTGCCTCCTGCCTCCACACTGAATGTGGCGCTTGCCAGTCTGGCTGCGCCGGCGATCCAGCATTCCCCAGAGGTCTTCTTACCCCACCTCCTCTGTGATCACAGCGGGCTCCAGGGCTGTGCCACTTCTTTGAATGCAGGTTCTACTTGACTGACGGAGCCGTCTTCGTAGCCTCAGATTTTCTTCTTTTGAGGCTGGGTCTCATTCTGGGCTGGCCTAGAACTCACTATAGCTGAGGCTCATGTCAAACTTGGAGCAGCCACCCTGTGTCAGGATTACAGACATGAGCTGCCAGACCCAGCAAGTGGACTGTTTGCTACAGTGTAGTTACTTTTGATTGTTGTTGGGGTGACAGGAGGTGTTAAGGCCAGAGCACAACTTTGTGGAGTCAGTTCGTTCCTGTCACCTTTGTGTGTGTTCCGGGGATTGAGCTCAAGTTTACCAAGCATGCGTGGCAAGAGCCTCTGGCCACTGAACCATCTCACAGGCCCCAGGATCGTTTCTGTTTTGTTATTTCTCATACAGGAAATTGAAGCTGAGGCCATTTGTGTGCTCTGTGCYTCAAGCTCTATCTCCAGCCTCTTTAAGTCTCGTGTGCGTAGACTGTCTGCTGTATAGTCAGCAGCCGAGGGCTTTCGAGCTCTCCGACACAGCTCACTGAGCAAGCATGGTGCCTTCCCATCATCTCAGTCCTCAGGMGGAGGAAGCAGGAGATCAATGGTTCAAGGCCAGCTGTGGCTACATGAGATCCTGTTCTTTAGAAAAGAAAAAGAAAAATGAAAAGCCGGGTGGTGGGAGTGCGTGCCTTTAGTCCCAGCACTCAGGAGGCAGGCTGATCTCAGTGAGTGTCAGAGAAACTGAGGAGGAAGAGGAGCATAAGAAAGAGGGGGAGAAGAAAGGAGGGAGGAGGAGGAGAAAGAGATGAACAAGAAGAAACCTCCGCTGCCACAAGAGAAGCTGGCGTAGTGGTGCACGCCTTTTAATTCCAGCATTCCAGAAGACAGGGCCAAGCATGTCTCTGTGCGGTCCAGCCAGCTGATCTACATACCAAGTTCCAGGATAGACAGGGCTGCCTGAAGAGACCCTGTCGCAAAAGGGGGTTCTGGGGATGAAGGGGAACAGCTCAGTAAACACTGCACTGGGAGCCAGGAAGAGGGTTCAGTGGCTCAAGGYGTGCGCCACACACGAACGACACAACTCGGGTTAAATCCCCAGAGCCAGGTAAACAGCTGGGCATGGCCCAGCAGATGGGGGCTGGGGGAGAATTGCTAAGAGGTTCATGGGGCAGACAGCAGAGGGACGCTCAGTGTGGAGCAGCATCTGGAGTGCAGGGTGTGGAGTCAGGCGGGAGAAGCCTGGGCTGAGGGCCTGCAGCATTGGGATCTCAAAGGATCCCGCTCAGCCCCTAGCACCCATGTGGCATGCTTATATACGGACAAAATACTCACACACATAAATAAAAAAATAAATATTTTTTAAAAAATAGACCCACCTCAAAATAAAGTTGGCAGTCAGGCAGCAAGTCCCAAAAGCTGTCCCMCTGACCTCTGAACACACAGTGTGTCACACACCCCTCATTTGAACTCTGTACTGTGCTGGGAATTTGGGGCTGAGAGTCTGTGATGATAATTGGTGTAAGTTGAGAACCATAAGGATGATGGCTTGAGTGTGATCACTGAAAGGACAGGTTGTGACATATAGCCAAGGGCCTCCCAGTTCTCAGAGGTAAACAAGCTGATCTGGGGCTCTTCTGCCTCTGGAGGGGAGGGCCCTGGGTGATGGCGAGCTAGTGCTAGGGTCAGGGCCCAAGAACTGTGGACAAGAAAYAGGTTATGGGGAATATTTTGGGGTTCTTGAGAGTGGCTTTGATGGGAAGGAGATCTTGAGGAAGGTGAGGACTGGGTGGAGCTTGGCTTACGGAGGAGGGAGCAGTGGGTGGGGGAGGGGCCGCTTGCCCCACCCACTGAGTGACCCTCAGATCACCAGGCATCTTACAGAGACGAGGATGTGCTAGACCACGTATTCTGCCTTGGAGCATGTAGGTTCTGGGATGTGTGGCTGCCTTCTCATTGAGTTCACTCTGCTCTCTCTGTAGATAACAAACTTCCTGAGGAAGTGGTCCAGTCCAGCATCCTCCTGCACTCTAACCTGGCCAGCCATGTCAAAGACCAGGTGGTTCTGAAAGTGGACTCTGGAAGATCACAGATGGTCAACGGGCTTGTGCCTGAGCACATCGCCCTCCTCATGTGCTCCGCCTACAGGAACCAGCTGCTCAACATTTTTGCCCGGCCGTCCTTAGTAGCTATGGCTTTGCACATGACACCTGGGCTCAGGAAAGGTAACAGGAGTGTGGCCTTCAATGTCAGAAGAAGTCTGACCCTCTAGTCCCAGAAAGGAGTAGTGCAGCTACGTCTGTTCTCTACAAAAGGAGGCTGCCCTGCCTACTTAGAGGTCTAGAGTTGGAAGGTACAGTAGCATGTGGTAGCCCATCTACTCAGGAGGTTGAGGGAGTAGGAGCTTCAAGGAGTTTAGGGCCAGCCTGGAGTGTATAGCAGTGTATAGAGTTTCAAACCAACAAAAGAGATGGCTCAGTGTCTGCTCTTCCAGAGCAGCTAAGTTAGGTTTCCAGCACCAGTGTTAGGAAGCTTACAACAGTCTCCAGCTCTAGCTCCAGGGCATGCAACACCCTCTCCTGCACTCCATGGGTTCCTGCACACATGGGGGACACACACACATATACATTGAATAAAATGAAAATAAATCTTTAGGAAAGATGGCGTCGTCCATACGGCATCTTTGGGATAGCAAGACGGCTTAGTGGGAAACAGGCAAGCGTGATTAGCTGAGTTGAGATTCCTAGAACTGGTAAAAAGCTGGGTGTGCTGGCATGCATAGGAAACCCTAGCATTCCTGCAGTGAGATGGGAGGCAGAGACAGGAGACATGCCCCTAAATGTGTGTACCAGCTACACTTGAGGGTGTGCAGCTTAGAAGCAGTCAAGAGGCTCACTAATGTGGAAATAACCAACTCCTGAAAGCTGCCTTCTGATTTCTCATATGTATGTTTGTGGCTTACATGTTGCCTCACTCGATCATATGCACAATAATCTAATATTCCATGCCTTTTATCAATAAGGGTTGTTAGGTCTAGGGAGCCATGTCATTGCTAGAGAGGCTCTGCATTGGGAACACCATTGTCGGGTCCTGGTCCACTGACGTGTCTGCAATGACGGCCCCTTACCTGGCAGAGGCTGTTAAGATACCAGTGCCATCACTGTCCAGTGCACAGTGGTATCAGATCACAGCTGAAATAAAGTTATGCAGGCTGGATCCACACAGAACTGCCTGAGGATCGTGGGGCTCCACCTAGAGGATCTCCTTGGGTTGGTCTTTGGCTTTTTCTTTTCTTGCTCTCTTCGGGTGCTGGTGACTAACCCAGGCTTTCACATGTTTTGGGTAAGAACCTTGCTGGTTTTGGTTTTTCAGAGTGACTTTTATGCAGTGACTTCAGACAGAGTGCTAAGTTACTGTGAGGAAGTGGGAGACAGGAGAATGGGGGAGCTGGAAGGTGAGCTTCCTCCTGCTCTGCTCAGAAAGAAGCCCTTCTGAGGATGGTTGCATCGTGCTCATTTCAGGACTGAGGGAGTCGAGGCCTATTAAACTCTGTCGGACTGTAGTCTGTCCTTCAGATAAACTTCAAGGCCTCAGTTCTTGTTACATACACACACTTGAAGGGCTGCAAGGTCAAAGCCATGTCTTAATGCTGTGGAATGACTTCTTTCTAGAGGATGTCTTCAGTTGCTTTTCCTTCCTCCGCAACGTGTTTTCAGATGAGTTCATCTTCCTTCCAGGAAACACACTCAGGGTAAGTTCTGACAACCAGAGCAGCCATGCCACATGCAGGCATGATGAGGTGACAGATGAGGGTCCCTGGCATGTGTCAGGTCTCCAGTCATCTTTTTCTTCTTGGGCCTTCAATTCATCAGAGACCAGTTTGGTTCTTGGTCAGGTTTCCATCAGTGACTTAGAGACCTTTTGGGCAGAGGAGGGTTCTCTGAGCTGCTGGCGCAGCCGGACACTGCTGTGAGTGGACTCTGTGCTCATAAACTTGGAAAGTCAGTATAGCCTTCCTGTTGGGCTGTGTCAGTGGGTGGTGGTGACCCTGCCTGGCAGGGGGACAGCTATGGTCAGGCTCCAGTAGCTGCTCTGGATTTGCTGGTGTGGACAGAGGCACACAGACAGAAGGTACAATGTGTAGTGTAAATGAAGAACATCTGGGGTGCCTGTCTGTCTGTCTGAACATCCCAAGCCAYAGTTGTTCAAACTGTATTTATGTGTTTGAGCTTTGGCACTGACGTGTTGGAACAAATGCTCCCAGCTTCGGTGCACAGTCAGGTGGCTCTGAGGAGCCGTGGGATGAGTGACGTTGAGGGTGCACAGACAGCGTACATAAGTGGCCTCCTTTTCCCCTTCCAGGACTTTGAGGAAGGCTGTTACTTGCTGTGCAAAACTGAGGCTATACAGATGACTGGGAAGGACATTATCCTCACAGACAAAGGGAATGCTGTATTACAGTTCCTCACAGGACTCTTTAAGCCTTTTGTGGAATCTTATCAGGTACTTAAAACTTGCAAATTTTGTGTGCCCTGTTTTCAATATTTCAAGACTTTCTTCCTGAAGTTACTTGTGGTGTGAAGAGGGTGCGCCAGGCAGAGTGGCTCCACATCTGCTTGGGGACAGCCCTCCTCCTTCGTGCAGCTGGTGTTGATACACAGCGGTCACTAAGTGAGCACATGGCAGAAGGGTCCCTGCGCTGCACTCATGCTCCCGAGCTCATTCTGATCCTGAGAGCAGGAGCAGGGCGCCGCCCAGACAGCCCAGGGGAGGACCCAGAGCAGGGTTTGGGACAYTGTGCTGCAGGATTTTAAGGAGAGGGGGCACTTGAACAGCAGATGTTGGGCTCTGCAGACATTTCAGACAAGAACCTGTGTCTTAGCTCTTTGCTCATACTGGCTTTGACGGTGGGTGGAGCGTGGTGATGCAGTTATGGAGGCGACCTGTCCACCTCTACTCTCGAGTCCATCGTGGATGGGCACTYGGTGAACTGGGAATCAGCCAGTGCTTGAGGACCTGCACTCTGTGATTTCAAATGAAAGACAAAGAGACAGAAGGTCCTCCCCCCCAAGGTGGTACTCAATATATAGAACCAGAAGTGTTTGTCTTGCCATTAGCTCAGATGAGAAATTAAACTGTTTAACAGCTGCCATTTCAAACTGTCCTTTTCTAATTGTAAACGAGGCTGGGGAAGCTGAAGAGATCTGTTACTTGTGCAGGCCGTGGAGAGTGTTTGTCTCCACCGTGCTCCTTTGCCTACCCCTTTTTCTTCTGTTCCTCATTCTCCTTCTTGAAATCAGTTACTTTCCAAATACCTCTTGCATGAAGAGGACTACTTCAGTGAGAAAGAATACTTGGTTGCAGCCAGGAAGTTCACCCGTCAGCTTCTGGATCAAGGTCAGTCATATCTCTGTGGGGAGCAGTTTCCCAGCTGGCAATAGAAAGGTCACTCACCCTCTGCCTCCTTACAGGTGCCTCTCAGTGTTACGATGCGCTGTCTTCTGAACTGCAGAAAAATGCCTTAGCAGCTTTTGTGAGACTGGGGGTGGTAGAAAAGAAGAAGATGTAAGTACCGGGTGCTGATGGGTTCAAGATGAGGAGTAACAGTGTGGCCCAGAGCGCGGCGCTGGCCTTCCCTTCTGGGAACCTACACTGCCGCCATCAACACATCCTCTAGCCTAGGTTTAGACTGACCTCAGACAGAATTTCATAGATTAATTCCAGAAATTAGCATACACTGATGTGCGTGTGCGTGCACTGTGGACAGAGATACAGACAAGTGCTAGCTGAGCAAGAGTCCCAGGGATAAAGCGAGGCCAAACTCCCACATTTGTAT
>BDUI01000864.1:145735-158102 GCA_002335545.1 Apodemus speciosus
TGACTTAGGTGTTGTCACCTGGCAGGTGAAGGACCTGTGGGTTACAGTCTGACTTCCTGCACCAGCACAGTGTTGTGTTCTATACACTCGGTGAGGAGCTGTGGATTAAGTCTGTGTTCTATCCGGGCTGTGCCTGTAATACCAGATGCTCAGGAAGATGAGGCTGRAGCATCACTCCAGCCCGTGAGCCTGAGGAAYGTGGGGAGCCTCTGTCTCGGGAGCTCACGTGTCAGTGTGCTGGGTTCACCCATTCCTTGCCAGGACACGGGCTCCGTTTGTCCTGTGTTCCTGTGTGGCTTTATGTACTTTTGGGTTTTTTGTTTGTTTGKTTGGTTTGTTCATGAAGGTTTTAGAGTACTTACTATTTTTATTTATATATTCTCAAGATAGTCTTATCAAAGACAGTCTTATCAGGAGTCCTGGACAGCTGAATACTTTTGATGTTAAACCCCTTTCTCTAAGCTGATGTTAATCTTTTTGAGATCTGATGCTTTGTTCGGATAGTATGAAACAGTAGTTGTCCTAAAAGTACTCGGAGTTCTTGCTTTTTAAATCCTAACAGCAGATAAGCTTTCTATATTTTAAAAGATTTTACTTTCTACATAAAGGTGGTAGCAGATTTTTAAAAGTTCTATCTTCTTAGTAATTTATATTTTAAATATATGYATATTTATGTATATAATCTGTCCTACTTTTACTAAAAAGTGGCAGCCGATTTTAAAAAAGACTCGTATATTTAAAAGAATTTTTCTAGCTCATGACAACTTAGGTTTAAAATCCCAGTTCTTGGGAGGCTGAGAGGCAGGGAGATGGCTGTGGGTTTGAAGCCAGCCTGGCCATAAGCGCCAGTGTGAGCTGTGGTGAGACCAGGTCTCAAAAAAAGTTTTTTGTTTGTTTTCAAAAAAAAGTTTTTTGTTTGTTTCAGCTTTTTTTTTTTTTTCCTTTTTCTTTATTTCTTTCTCTGTCCCATCTTTATTTACCAAGCAATGCTTGCAGAATTGAGAGTAAAGTGGACGCCGAATGTGCGGCACAGGTTTCTGGAATGGTAAAGCGGTTTCTCGGTTCTGCAGGCCAGATTTGATGGGGACTGAAGTGAATGGTTTAAACTTGGTGCTAAAACGTAACTGATGGAACACCTCACAAGGCTGCCTGACTCCTCGGAGAGCAGAAAATGCCTGGGCAGCACTGTGAGCTCTACGCCAAAGTGCGAGCAAAAGATCATCATCTGAGCGCTGGGAGGCGGAGGGACAAACACCAGGCTGTTTGTCCTGTCTAATGTCTGTCCCTCCACCTTGCCGACTTTGCTATGGGGTGCACAAATCTTGAGTATTGGGGTGAACCTGGTTTGTCTGGTGTTCCCCTGTATAACTTCCTCCTCCATTACCTCCCCGGGGCCCTGGGGAGTCCTGCTGTAATTGTCCCTTCACAGGCCCTACCTTCTCCATCCCCAGAGGTCAGTTTGTTACCAGAGAGTGTGAGGTAGTGTCTTTGTTACTGTGTAGGCTTATTTTCATTCCTTCGTAGAATTTAAAGATAACTAGAAGTTTCCTCCCTCACCCCAATATTACTGAGCCATTGCAAGTATCCCAGTGCAGGGCTGAGCGATGCTGACCACACCCACTCGGGAGTGAACTGTCACAGGTGTCTGTGACCAGCTGTATCCAGTTCTCCCAGCGTGTGCCACTGCTGGCCTCTCGGCATTCCTGACAGGATCTTTAGCCAATGGGATCGGATAACAAGTTTTGATATTTATTAAAGCATGAAGTTAAATAGTATTTAATGTTTATAAGTAAATAGCTATTAAAGTTTTTTGTTTGGATATATGCCATATTTTCACCAATTTAACAGGTTATGACAATTAAATATTTTTGTGCCAAACTACAAAAGTTCTAGGGCTGTGAAGTAAATTAGGTGGTAGTTCCTGCCTTTCAGGAGCTACACCCTCAGTGAGGGAAACACGCAGACTAGTATCAGTGCCTTACGATGGTGCTGGGTCAGGGTTTCACTCTAGCACGGTTTTTTAGTGAGTTGAGTTAGCTTGTTAAGGAAGGGGAAGGGCCTCAAGCAGGACACCTCCTGTGGAAACAAAATGTTGAGCTGGATGGAATGTGAGATCTGAGCCGACATGGGAGGGAGGGAGAGTGTAGACAGACAGGCCTGGCCAGGCAAAGTGTGGGACTGCATCTGCTGTGTCCGATAACCACCTATGTATGCAGTGGCAGAGAGAGGACAAAGTGGGTGTGCAAAGTACCCAGGTGCAGTCTCGGCAACACCAGCTTCTGAGCGTGGTGAGAAGGCTGGAAAGTGGGAATGTACTGAGCCCGTACTTGTGAGAGACGATCTCCCCCTAAGAGTAGTTATCCTTTTATCTGTTCATTTATCAGTGAAATGTGGATTTTGTTTGTAGTCTCCCTTTGGAAGCAAATTTCTAACCTCACAGTGGAGCTCAAGTTGGTTCCGCTCCATACTTAGGGCCGCAGCCGTAGTCCTATAGAATTTGTGCTTACATACARTGCCAGTTCTACGCTGGTCAAAAGCAACGTGAGAAACCTTTGTTTGGTGTTGGCCAGCTGAGCACACATCCTAACTGGGGCCTCTGAGGTAAATGGGAAAAACACTAAAACCTCATTTTGTCTTGTTCCAAAGCTCTTAAGATTGTATTTTTTCAAAGCTTTACAGATTTTAAAAATAAACAGTTTTGATGTTAAGTGGTTGATGTGTCTTTCTGGTTTGATTTTTGTGGTGCTGAGGTTGGGCCCTGGCACCTCAGAAACTAAGCTCACAAATTCACATTTGTATGCCTACAGGCACGTGTAAATGTAAGGTCAAGAATAACCCGGCACTCAGGAGCAGCTTCAGCTCTGCCCCTGAACTACATGCCCAGACCTCCTGAAGATTACAGGGTGGCTGCCTGGCAGCCATGGTGTACTCATCGTGTTTAGTAGAGCTGAGGGCCTTTCCTCCCCTTATCTTGATACAGAATATTACCCCACACTTAGTTTGGCTCGTAGTCTCCATAGACTAAAGATGGCCATGGTCAGTAAAAGGGAAAATAAGCAGGAAGCTGTCTACAAGTATATTCTCCTGTGTGGTGCATTCTACAGAGTAGACTCGAGGCTCCCGATGTCATCTCAGACTCAAACCAGGATGTGGGGCACAGGAATCAGGTCACACTTAATGTGCTGTTTCTCAGTCCTCCAATAGCAACACCAACTTCTTGCTATAGACAATCAGCCAAGGATGTTTAGGTGAAATTCTTTCCAAAGCTGCCTACTTAAACCCTTGGAAACTTAGTTTCTTTTTTGTTTGTTTGTTTGGGGTTTTTTTTTGTTTTGTTTTTCAGAGACAGGGTTTCTCTGTATAGCCCTCATTGTCCTGGAACTCACTCTATAGATCAGGCTGGCCTGGAACTCAGAAATCCACCTGCCTCTGCCTCCCAAGTGCTGAGATTAAAGGCGTGCGCCACCCCTGCCTGGCTGGAAACGTAGTTTCAACCCTTAAACTCTACTGATCCTACCCACCTTTCTCCCTTTTACATTTACTGTGTGTGTATGTGTTTGCTCAGAGTCAGCGATCTCCTTGTTACAGATCTAAGATAGGTTTCTGTCTGTGTACTGTATTTAAATAATTTGTGAACAGCTGGGTACAGTGATATAGATATCCCAGTAGAGAGGCAGAGGCAGATGGGTCTCTAAATTCCAGACCACCCAGAATATAACCCTGACTCAAAAACTCATTGTATGCTTACATATATGTACAAGCATACAGCCAAGAACGTAATTCCAGCACTCAGTTTGGCAGGATTACACAGGTTGGCCTCAGAGTGAGCACCTATCTCCAAAAAAAAAAAAAAAAATCACAACCAACATCGCTTCCTTTACAAAATAACCTAGACACACTGACTGTAGTTAGCTGAGTGTTTCCATAGCTGCTCCACGGGACCAGAACTGGAAGGAGGAGGGTACTTTCTCCACACACTGGAGCAGCCAGCCATCCCTATTAATAGATACTGCTTGGATATAGCACCATAAGCCTGGAGCGCCGGTGTTGTGTGCTCTGCTTGCTTTCTAACTCTTCCAGGCAAGTTAATCTTAAGGACCACATTTCTACCTCACTGGGTTTCCATCCTTCCTTGGGCATTTGCATCTGCAAGCCTTTTTTTATTTATTTATTTATTTATTTTTTATTTTTTTAAAGCATGTTTAGCCAGAGGTCTCTCCTACCACATGGGTTCAGGGTCAGACTTGGCAGTAAGAGCCTCATCTGTCATCTCAGCTGCCCTTGGTGCTTGGCTTTGAGAACTCTTCRGTCTGTCCCCTGAAGGGACGACAATTCCCACCTGCCTGCCTTTCCTGTTTAGTCATTTAGTTCTGAAATTGGGATCTGACCGTGCTAATCCAGYTGACTTGAACTTCCCAAGTTGGGCTTCAGCTGCACCTACAGGAGTRTGCCACAGTGCAGGACATGGGTCTTTAAAGGGTTAACTTTTACCCTAGAACACGCTTGTTTGACTGCATTTAGATTTTCTTCTATTGTGCAGTGTAGACCAAGTCTCAAGTTTTCTTTTTCTGGAAAGGCTTGAGCTTCCTTGCCTTGCAAATGCAACGGGCTTCTGGCTGGTCGGACCCTCCAGCACTTGGCCTTCATAGGTGAAGTTCTGTCCCAGAAAAGAACACGTCACGGATGAAATTCATGTGTTRCCCTGTCCCCACTGTGCAACAGGAAAGATGTGAAAAGAGCAGAGAATGCCCCAGGCAGTGGGGTGTGATTTCACCAGGGCAGAGAAAAGCCAGATGCTAAGGCAAACTGAGATTATTGAGCCCAGGGATGAGAATATTCCAGAGTCTCCGACAGACTCCGCASCATAAAGAACCAGGGCTAGGACTTCCCATAAGCAATGCCAGAATGATAYCTCAAAATCTAAGGCAGTATTTTTCAGTGTGGGTTCCTGTTTCGGGCTGAGTTGCCAACCTTGAGAGTGTCTGTCCCCCTTACAACTTGGGTACCAGGAGTGGCAAACACAGAGTTTGGGAACAGGAAAACCAGCACTCAACAGATGGTTCCAGGGAGAAGGTGGGCAGAACCAGCCCGGGCGGCAGGCTCGGGTATCTAGCCACAGGACCCAGGAGGAAGTCAACAGAGGCTGAGCAGGACTGCTGTCTGAGGCCAGCCTGGGCAAAAGCAAAACTAAGCAAAAGGCTCAGGTGACAGCCAAACTGAAGAGTGTTGACTCTGACTATCCCACTGCCACACTTAGACTCTCCACTGACCCAGTCCGTGAGAACCATTCCCAGATGTCCTAAGAAGAGAGCAGCACTCAGCACCATGCTCAGGTGGTGGTTTGGGTTTTTGGAGACAGGGTCTCACCAGCCTCACAGAAATCTTCCTGCCTCCGCCCCTCAGGCGCTAGGATTAAAGGCGTGTGTCACCACACCCACCACACTAGATGCTTAAAGCTATAGTAGATCCTGCCCGAAGATGACCACAAACCAAATGACACATTCAATAGCTCTGGGGCTTCATGAAAGGTGAAAGTCTACCGAGGAGGAGCAGCCCCAGTGCGAAGAACGCAGGAGCAGCCGCCGCCCGCCGTGCTAAGAACGCAGGAGCAGCCGCCGCCCGCCGTGCGAAGACCGCAGGAGCAGCCGCCGCCCCCGTGTCCGTCTCCGCACCTGCAGCATCTACGGGCTGCTCGCTCTGTTACTTACCAGAAGGGAATTGCTGCGTGGTGTAGACTAGATCCAAGATGGACAGCAGTAAGTAACTGACCAATGGGCTGGGGGGGGGGGATGGGCCAGGAAACAGACGACAGCTGGAAGTGACAACAGTTACCGTTTTTTTCAAGAACATTTATACATCTTTTTAATTAGATTAGCTTTACAAGCAACGTGAGAGGCTTTCATAGGAAACACCACTTCCAAATCACCACACGAGTCTCTCTGCGAATCCTTAAGTGCCCTGCCTGTCGTGCAAAAAGGGCTGTTCCACAACTGGTTAATGTGTTGAACAGAAACAGTGTCATAAAGCTTTCTTTCTCTTTAACCAGGATTAACACACACAGGCCACAAATGGTTTTAAATAGAGTCCTAACATGAAACTGAGTTTAAGTGGGCATTAAGGGGATAACTATCCTGATTTCTTATTTCGTTTTCACAGTGACCTCCAGGAAAGCACGCACTTTCCAAAAGATATAATTAAATTTTGTCTTGCAAGCACACCCCCACCCCATCCCCTGCCACAGAACCTGGGACCCGGTACATCAGTAAAGGTCTGAGATACAAAGGACTACAGGGGCTCCAGAATTAAAAAGGCTGCTGCTCCAGTCAGTCAGATCTTCTGCCACCAATGCCAAACAGTTCTCCCAACTCTGAAACGCAGCGCTTCGGAGCCAGGTGGCCAGACCTTGAGCTGGCCAGCGGCGGAGGCACTTGCTGGAGAGGTGTGGTCAGCGGATACGGGTCAGAAGGGACTTCCTGCCGTGAGCCCCTCATGCAAGCACAGTGCTGAGTAAGCCCTCATCCACACTCAGATTTACTGGGTTGTTTTCATGTTTTACATGAACAATAGCAATCTCTTAATAAGAATTACTGAGCTTTCCATAGAAAAGGTTTCTAACTGGATACAAACTACACAGGTGCTAAGACTGGTGTGGAGGGAAATACACAGAAATAGTTCTGTATATACACATTTTGGCAAAGATCAAGGTCGGAGACAGAACACCTAAGGGGACAGGAGCTACACCCACAATCTGTGCAAACTCTGGCATTCTAAGGGGACTGCAGAGGTGACAGGAGCCTTGTGTGGCTGTCCCTCTGTCCTCTAAAAAGAGAAAATCCCATAAAATAAAGAGTGTGCTTTTACAGCCCTCCCCTTCTGATTTCTAAGCTAGCTCTCGGCTTTCATTACTGGATATGAAAATGGCTCAGGGCTGTCCGAGGAGCCGATGACCGCGACCGAGGCCACAACCACACACATCCACGTGCCTGGGGCCACCAGGTGCCCTGCCACAAGAACACGGTCCTGACCTGGAAGGGTCTGGAAGCACAGACAAAAAAAAAAAAAAAAAAAACCCTACGGAGAAGCCACAGGGAAACCTGCAGCAGTGGGACACGGCTGTGGACAGGCTAGACCTGCCGCAGAAGAAAGCCCTTTGTCTTGGGAACCCGAGCTGAGGAGGAGCTCGAGTTCATTTAGTGCCTGTCACTTAGCTTTAAAAAATTAACTGAAGAGACAAACCCTTTTCCTGTGGCTTGTTTCCTCTCATAACCATGAGTCAGTCGAGTGCCAGTGGCAACCATCTACTGTTAGGCCGAAGAAGCGCAAGAGCAGTGACCTTTGCAAGTTCGAATCACTGAGAGCCGGGCCGAGAAACCTCGTGCGCTTGAGCTGGGACACAGCGCCCTTCCTTACTTCCAGGCAGAAGAAACGAATCATCATTCAACTGGCAACAATCATCGTAGGAGGCCTTTAGGGCAAAATTTAATAGCACGAAGAGGTTTACAAAAATAGATTGATGTTATTTTGAGAATAATACTGTAAATTTTTTTCTCTTAATTCAGTTTTGATAAATTGTACCTAATACAAAAATTCCCCGAATTCAAACTTGATATAAAAAAGAGATGAAATGAACTCAGTTAGGTGACAGGTCTGGCAAAATAGAAGACTGAAGAAAATCCTACAAAGGGCCCTTGTTTCGTGTCCAGATGGAAAAGCCACTCTCCTCCGACAGCGTGTCCTCTTCGGTCAGCAGCCAAGCGCAGTCACATATCTGGAGCTGACCCCACAGTCCAGTCCCAGCAGATGGAGCCCTCTGTTGGATGACTCCTGGCAACGTCGCCTCCCAGCTGAAATACCAGGCAGGTTTCTCTGTTCATCCTGTCCACGAGTCCACAGAAGGCAACGGAGAGGCTGTAGGTGACGTGGGCACTGCCGCACCCAAGGCCCCGCTAAACATCTTTGCTGACCGAGTTGGGCTTGAGTTCAACCCTCACACCTTTCTCACCTGCAAGGAAAAGACATTCACTTATAAAGCAATGGAATTTCTGAGACTGCACCCCAGACACCGGAAACACATCACTTCTCCAGCGTCCTATCTRGTCCATCCCACCAGCTGTGACAAGCACACTGCTCTGCACAGTCTTAGAGGGCAAGCAGAGGCATCTCACCAGAATCAGTGCCATCTTTAATTTAAAGCCACCCGAGTACYGAGTACTGGAGAGCCAATGAACGTTCATAAGCCCTGAGCCATTTTCATATCCTGACCCCCCCCCCCCAGAACGTGCACCAGCATCCCATTTATCTACATTCCTACAAAAGGCAAAGTTGAGTCCAGCTCCTTAGAACTCCGTGAGTGGGTCCTGTGACTAGCTGGCATGCTTCGGGTCCCCAGACACACAGGTGCACGAAGTCCATGACCTACACACAAAGCTGGCACCTGGGAATCTGCACACCTGTCTGCTGAGCTGGTCTGCCTCTCCTGTACAGACTTTCCTTGTGGCCACGTATACTTTTTTTTTAAGATTTCAAAATTTATATATGTGAGTACTCAATTTGCATATATGCCTGCATGACAGAAGAGGGTCTCACATCCCATTACAGATGGCTGTGAGCCACCATCTGGTTGCTGGGAATTGAACTCAGGACCTCTGGAAGAGCAGTCAGTGCTCTTAACCACTGAGCCATCTCTCCAGCCCGCTACATGTTCTTCAGACTGAATGTTATGGAGGAAGGAATATTCACTTATCTGAAAGACAAGGGGACAGGACCAGGGACCTGAAGAGCACCAAGGAGCTTCAGGCTCAGGGGGCCATCACAGAAAAACTCAGTTTGTGCTTGAGTTAACTAACCCATATGTGCATCAAACCTTTGATAAGCTCTGGACAATTTCAGCAGATAAGAATGAAACTGATTAGAGAAATCCTGTTTAAAATAGGGACTTAAGGAATCTGGCAGAAACATTCCTGGACTGTGGCTTTTGGAAGACACCATCCCCAACTGTTCCGGCCACGCCCAGTTGTGTTTACCTGTTAGATATTTTACTTTAGCTCTTGCTCGCTCATCTGCATCAAAATACCAAACAGTTATTGCGTACCTAGAAGGAAATTTAAGACAGGATCAGAAAGGTCCCTGTGAGAAAGTGTTCCTGACGACTGTACGGTGTGAAGCAGGCGAAGGCCGATGTGGTAACCAGCAAGTGGGTCCTGTCCGTCCCGCAGATGAGCTGCAGCATCCAAAGGAGGCTCAGAGCCTCTCTACATGCCCACCCGGCCTTCGTGGTCAGAAAGGAGGGACAGTGACTGGGCCAAAGAATCAGGCCAGTCGTCTAASATCTCTGACTCTGAGTCASTGAGGAAGAGTTAGGCAATACTCACAAACTTCTAGGATTCCTTCCCCAAAAGTCACTATGTTTTGATACTGGGTTTGGCTGACCTTTTCCCAAAAGACCTCTTCTAACTGAACTACTTTATCCCACAAATAAATGTGGTGTGACAGGTCTGTTTAGAACTAAAAGCAGGTGACTTCATGGCCCAACAGTAGTGTGCCTCACTGTGTCTGACTCCAGAGCTAACAGCATGTGGCAGCCAGCACTCACTGTAAACAGTGAGCACAGGAACACACGCTGGTGTGTGTGAGCAGGTGCCTCAGGCCACTGGTCCCTCAGGAGAGTCATCATTAGGTAAGAATCTGTGAATCCAGGTCAACGTTCATGGGAAAAGCCACAACTCGAACAATCGGCTACGCAATCATGTCTCCTTGCTTGAAGACTCAAACACAGGGCAGAGCCCGAGGCGGGCACCACGGTGCATGTGCCCTAACACTAGCCAGTGGCTGACTAGCTCTGCCCAGGCTGCACCCCTGTTCCCATCATGGTCTCTTTCAGGGAGCAGGGTTATACAGGTGGTTCTAAACAGCTCTTGCCTGTGTCCCAGACTGTTGGTCAACTGCCAATCAGAAGTCTGATATCTGATCAGCGCCTCCCAGAGCCTAGAGTCCTCACGAGAAAACTCTGCTTCTTTCATGAGCTGCATTCCTCACTCCTCGGATTGACGGCCTCCCCTCTGCCTGGGCTATACAGACCCACCCGGCCTCCGGCCTCTCCCGACTGCACCTCTGCCCTCACTTTGTGTGCCGTGCCTGGTCCCCAGGTTTCCTGTCAGGGTACCTAGGACTTCAGGCTCTGCCAGGCAGCTGCACCCACTGTGAATCAGTGATGGAAGCCACACAGCTTGGAAGCAGGCTCCTGGGCCTCATCCGTGGCCACCAACCTTGGCTGCTTCTAAGCCAGAGGAGAAAAGAAATCAGACTTTCCTGCCACTTTCCCTGATAGAAGCAGGCACATTCTCTGCAAGCGTGTGCTTCAGACCTGGGCTTTCGGGGCCTTCTGAACCTTTCCATTAACTTATGCTACGTGGAATAAAGAACCAACAACGAAACAACCACCACACTCGTGTGAACGTATGGATTAACGTATTCAGTTTAGAATCTAAACCTTACAGTCCAGTGACAGAGACATGATGGGAAACCAGACAGACTGCTTTGTGTTGCATTAGGCTTTTTGAAACAGGGTCCTATGATGTTGCTATCACCCGGCCTGGAGTTTAATATGTAGCCTGGACTGGCCTTGAACTTGAAGCAGTTCTGGTGCTGGGGTGGCAGGCTTGCACCACCCATGGTCACAAATGTGGAGGTGATTCCGGTTTGTCTTCCCAGCACACACCACACTTGGCTACCACGCGTCTGTCAATTCCTTTTCTCCCTACTTCTGCTCTCCGAATTATTTTTGAAAAACTGCCCCTTTCCTTTACCAGTTTTCTAAGAGCGCTCTGAAAACACCCACAGGATCCTGGAGTAGGCAGTGTTAACAGGTGCACCATGCCAGGGGTGCGGTGCGGTGGGAGCAGCAGAGTGGGGAGGTCCAGTCCTGTTCTTTCTACCTCAGGCGAAGGGCGGCTTAGTGCAGACTGACATTCTCAGGAGCATGCACGAATACTGATGACCATTCAGATCAAGGAGACCATAACACCGAGGGAGAGCCTGGACAGCAGGCAGCTGCTCCACAGAAACAAACTTCGGGGTCACCCTTYGGGCTCGCCCTGCCCTGTCCTGCTGCCAACCAAGTTCCCGCGAGCGGAACACTACCTTGTGGCGTATGCTGGCTGTACTTCATGAGGGTTACGCCGGTCAGACCAGAAAAACAGCAGTCTATCAAATTTGGGTTCAATGTCAGCAAACTGGGCTTTGCCTTCTGGAAAAATTCGAAGAATACCTCCACTTACCTGGGGAAAGAGCAGAGTATGTCAGTATGAGCCACCGAGAATGGTACCAGGTTAAACTGGCCATAGGCAGAGCTAAACGACTCAAAATGCTTAGCTGGGTTAGTTGTAAATACAGTTATGTTAACTAGCAAGGCGTAACGGTGGAACTGAGTCTCCTCGTACAGGGCGGAGATGCATAGGAAAATTCCTTTTTGTTGTAAGCACTTGCCACAGACAAACGTACAAAATTTCCAACCCTATTTGCAAGGTTTGAAAACAGTGAGTATTTCTAGTCACGCTGAGGTGGCATGAAGCCACCTTTGCTGAGTGGCTTACCTTTTAATGTACTACCACATAAATAACCACGGTGCTTTAACTTTCAACAGCTACTTAGGCAAGCAGGTGAGCCTAAGCTGTTTATTTTTTAATCTACATCTATGTACGTATGGAAGCTGGAGGACAACTTTTGGAGTTGGTGAGTCCCGGGGATCGAACGCAGRTCCTCAGGCTTGGTGGCAGAGATCCTAGCCTGCTGAGTCATCGCCCACCCTGACCCAGTGTGTACCTAGCTAGCCCCGGGCAGCGTGGGTCTAAATTCTAACTGTAGCTGCTAAGAGCTCAACTCCATACGACTCATTTACCTCGACCGCAGCTCTGTGTGAAGACTACTCATCACAGACAGTATATGGAGTCCACTGAAAATCACGGGGACCCTAAATGAGGAGTGGGGGGGCATGCATATAGACCTGGCCCTGTGTTTCCAACTATGAGGAAAAACACTAGACTCAAACCACCAATCTGGAGATATTTAGTTACTTGACTTTTGAGACAAGGTCTCAAATAACCCAGGCTGGCCTCAGATTTCCCATGTAGCCAAGGATGACCGACCTTAACCTTTGACCCTCCTGAATGCTGAGGTCATAGGTGAAGCAAGCCCAACAAACTGCTGGTCCTGAGCAGGCGGACTCAAAGCTGAAGGGCAGCTGAATGCCTCATCCTGAGCCTGACCTAGACGTGGACTACAGACTCGCCCCGCCCCTCGTGACGCCAGCCAATGGGAATGCCGCTTGCTTCTTTGCTTCTGTATGCTACTGAATCCCAAGGCCCCTTGC
>BDUI01000865.1:61384-82702 GCA_002335545.1 Apodemus speciosus
TAATTTTTAGGGGGTATTGTTCTCTGTAAAAACTTCTGAATATCCTCTCTTAATTACATTCCATCTGGTGTCAATTTTCAACCTTTTCTATACTTGAAATATCGACTCTGCCTTTGCTGCTTGTGACCCAGGATTCAACTCATTTTTCCTCTTCAAAATTCAGAATGTATTTCTCTTATGAAAGGGCAGTACCAATGTCTGCCACGTTTCATGATTTTGTGTAAGGAGTTAATTTTGTTGATGTTCTGGGAGATCATGTCAGTGAAGCATTTAGCCCAGTGCTCAGCGCCTAGTCAGAGTTCAGCAGTGTGAGGCTGTGGGATTATCAATGCAGTTGTAGTAATAGCAGCAATTATCACTCCACCTTTGTACTGTGTAGCTTTGAGACATCAGAAGATTCATGAATTAATATTGTTCTGGGTCCTTTTCCATGAAACACATCTGCACTGGTAATTACTGTCTCAAATCAGCATGCTAAGTTCTATCTGCAATAAATTACATCAGTCCTAAAAGATGGTGTTCCAAAGGCTTGAGATGCCACATGCTGACCCCAAGTAGAGGCTCAAAGAGGATGTGAGAAATGAATTTGGCCTTGAAAAAGTACTTGTTTGCATTGTAAAATATTATTTGGATATTATGTTATCATATTTTCTTTTATTAACATAGCCAGATGTAAGTAATTGCTGAACCAATTCTCTATGTTTCATACATCTTTTCTCTATTTTGTTTTCTCTTCTCAAATATGCACACACACATACACACATACACACACATATGCACACAGAGACAGTTGTATAATCTAATCCATAGGAAGAACATAGAACATAGCTACACCTTATTGCTAATATAGACTCGGTATTCTAAAGTAAGTAGCCTATTGGCTCTTTACAAATAATTTTGGTTACCTTAGGCAGGGGCAGGCAACCAGAGAATGATCTGTCTTCTTTTCGAAAGCTCAGGTTGAGGCAGTCTATGTTGAATTTGCCTTGGCATGTTCTTAGTGCCATCTTCAAAATCTCCAGCAGGCTCTTGTTCACTTCAGACAGTAGGCCGGAATCTTGAGGTGGTATGCTGCTTAGACAGGCAAATAAATGCCATGAAAAGAACCACCTGCTAAAAGGCTCTGCAGGCTTTTGTGTTGTGTCTCTCAGTTCAGCTATTTACTGAGATCCACCTTAGTTTTACTAACTTGGAAGAGGGCTGCATGTGAATGTTCATAGAGTTGCATGCCTCTTTTTCATTAGAATAATATCTATAATTTCTGCACAGGAGGCCCAATCCTACTGGGATATTTCACACCTAATCTGTCTTCCATCTTTTTTTTGTCTTATTTGAGAGGGAAATAGCAACAAGTTGTAAACCAAGTCTTGACCTACTTGGTCTGTTTTTAAGTTTTAATTACTAATAGCAAATTAAATTCCCAAATCATTAATTGTCACAAACAAAGTCAAACAGATGCTCTCATATAGTGATGGTGGATTTATATGGGGATTGATTTGCTTGTATTGGGCTCATATATTACATACTTTCTAACCTTCCTTTTTATGTCTGCAGGACTGAGTGATTTGGGAATAGTGTTTATTTAGTCTTACATGCCAATATGTAAGTAATGAGATAGTCATGTTTGACTTTTTCTTCTTTAAATAACACATGAATGAAAATGGGGTTCTAAAATGTTATTCTGATTTGTTTCATGAACCTATTACCTCCAAATTCAAGTGTTCCCCTGATCCACTTGAATCACACCCTCCTCTGTAAAGTTCAATCTGACTTACACCTTCTGAAGGGAACTTCTCTTTCTCATAAGGAAGTGATAACGTCTGTATACCCGACACTCACATACTCCAGACTTCTTTCAGTGGTAGCTGCTATTGRAATTTCCTGTAAATAGCAGGATTCCTGAAGAAGTTATTACAGGAGTGTATTTCAACTGGCTCACTTTAGGAGATGAGATCTGTAGCCCTCAAGTCACAGAACTGCCCCAAACAGGAGATGATAAGTAGAGCTTCTCCCTGAGCTGCAGGCTCAGTCCCATGTTTCTACAAACACACTGTCTGGTCTGAACAAAACAATTGTCTTCTCCACTGCACTCAGAATGATCTCTTTGTGTGCTTCTGTTAAACAGAGGTTCCCAGGTGTCCCTGCAACTCACATCATAGAACATCCTTACATAACTACAGATGTCATTTTATTCAATAGATATTTATTGAGCTCCTCAAATCGGCCAGTAACTATGACAGGACTAAGTGAGACAAAAATTCCGCTAGGACAGACAGGATTCTTAACCTCAAATGTCAAATAAATAATTCCAAATACAATGCCTGTCAGGAAGGAAAAGAGTTCAGGACCATGAGACAAAGAACTGAAATAAGGTACAGGGGCCAGAAGAGGCCTCCAATGTAGCATTTATGAAGTCTAAATGGTTGATAAATTTCCAGGGCCACAATTTCAAAATCTTTAGTAAATGGAGGCTGATTGCTGCATATTATTCTATCATTCATAAATTTGTTTATTAATGAGACTAAGAAACCAAAGGGTAAACTCTGATTTTCATGGAACGTTTGGCAACTCTGATGGAACTAGCCAAAATTTCTAGTAATAGAATAAACTCTACTGTTTGGCACAGGGACTTTTATGTCCAGTGATACAGCTTCTAACTATGAAGCATCCTTATTTCTAAATAAAAAAGAGAGATTTTTCATGTTCCATTGTCCTCTGATTCCCTTCCTCCTCCTGGAGTGCCCCTTCTGTCTTTGGGACACATGCATTCTATCGCTTTCTATTCTTGTGCTTTCTTTCTGGCCTTTATTGATGACCTTTGTAGTTTCTGGGCTGATATTCATGCAGGTATAATATGCACACACACACACACACACACACACACACACACACACACACACAGACACAAAGACATACACTTTTAAATCTAAGATCTTCAGTAAAAGGAAAATCTTTGGCTTTGTTACCAGTTAGAAATCAATGTAAGAAAGCTCATTTGAGTCTCCATTTCCAACTGGACATTGAAAGCAGAGAGGAAGTACATGATGTGTAAGGTGACAAAGAAGTGGAATCCAAGATTTTGGTGATGGAACCCATGTCTCTGACAACTGCCCTTCCTCCCTATTCTTGGTAAACACAGAAAATGTCACACTCCATTCTGCTTCATCTCTAATATTTCTACACACTTTTAAAAATGTTCTGTCATGTCTTTTGCTTAAGATTATGCAAAAAAGTATTACTAATTTTTAAGACTAAAACCCTTTGTTAATACCAATAACCTAGGACTTCAAGGACCAAACCTATTTTCTCAGCTAAGAGTTTAAAGGTGAGTTCTGCAACCTACATGGATCTTTATTTCAGAATGAGAATTTTCTTTTTCAAAGATAAACAAAAAGCAGATATTTTGGTATTAAGAAATATATGAAATTAGTGATAATTGATTTTTATGCTGAGAGAGAGAGAGAGAGAGAGAGAGAGAGAGAGAGAGAGAGAGAGAGAGAGAGAGAAATGAGAGAGATGGGGAGAGGGACAGGGTAGGGAATGAAAGAGAGAGTAAGGCAGGGAACAGGGAAAAGGTGGGGGCACAATACACACAAACTGTTTGTGAACAACTTATGTTAGTGAATGTCTCCACTGCCCTGAAAGCTCTAGAAGTCTAGTGAGTCTGAATGTTTGTTTACCAAACTCAAACTCAGGAGCCTTAGGTTATGAGAGTGGAGCCCTCATGAAAGGGATTATAGAAGAAGTTACAGTGTCTCTGACTCTCTGTTTCTCTCTGTCACTCTATCACCCAAACCCAAGCATGCTGGTACTTTCATTTTAAGCTTGGAACCTCCAAAACTAGCACACCAGTTCACCACAGCAGTATAACTTAGATGTGCAGGAACCATATGACTATAAAAAGGGAAGAAAATACCTTTGTTTATGGTAGCTTGGACCTGGAGGTTTTCTTGGGTTACTATATGCAGCTGTTCCATGTTGCTGTAAATTATCTTTAGTTGCTTCTTTCAAAAAACAGAGTAGCTCTCCACAATTCACCTGGAAGATAAATATAAAACGGAACAGCATTTAATTTATGTCAAAGGGAAAGAGGCCCATTGGAGTCAAATGTATTTGGAAAATGTTTACTATTGATAATTTTCAAAAAATCCTATTTAAAAAAATGCAGGCCCATAATTATTAGTAGTTTTAGCTAAATGGTCTTATCTGGACAGATGGCAAAATAGTACCTCCTCATTCTTGCCTTGTGGCTAGGTAGAGTCCAATTACTTAAATTCTCAGCAGGAACCTCTGAGTATAGTAAAAAGTTTTTGAATGAGTAACTACATATTAATTCAAATTTTATCATATAAATGTTTCTGGCCAATCTGATCTKTGCTGGTTCGCTTWACTTCCCTAAAGCTTTGGTCTGAGAACACAACACATCAACTTCAACTGCACTTGCATCAAGTTATATAATGTCAGTGAGCTCTGCCTGAAACACCTTGCTTTGGATTCCAGACAACTGTGTGTTGGGAACTGCAGGGGTCTTACTATTCAAGGAGTTTTCTACCCATACAGAAATACAGTGACTTAATTGAGAAAACAAAGATTTAATATTTTATACAACTACTCCTCAGAATTTAGCATAAAATCACTGTATTCTTAGATTATATTACGTTAGAATGTTTGATTTTTAAAGATGTTGGCTGAATTCCTGGCTTGATTTTCATGAAATTCAATTCAGTGACTTTTGGATTGAGATTAGGACAGAAGTTTCTGCTTCAGAAATAGTGTTAAACAGACTTTTGCTAATATGGACTACATACTTATGTGAAATGGCACTCTTAGCACTGATAATTACAAAATCAAAGTACTGATCAATTTGATTAAGCAACATCTGAGAAATGTTGAAGATGCTTTACATACTGCAATATCAAATATCCATCTAAGACTGAACTCTTTTGTTGTATGTGTGTGTGTGCGTTTGTGTGATGTGCATGTATGTACACATTTATTAGTGTATGCTGCGGAACGCATCACTTAATATTGACTATGCTTTATCTCATATATTAAGGCAGCATCTATTAGGTTAATCCAGGACTTGCTAATTTGGCTAGCCTAGTTAACTGGCTTGTCCTAGGGATTCTATTTTCTTCTCCTGTGGACAAGTATTACAGATGGGATGCAACAACTCTTTGGAATGGATAGGGTTGCTAAAAATCTCACCTGTTAGTCTTCATGTGCTGAGTCATGCATGGCTGTATAAGGAACAGTGTGACATGGTTCTCACCCTTGAAACAGAGCAAGCAGGACATAAGCCTCCACCAAGTATTGACACTTGTTTGTATAGTAATGTACATAATTTACTTTATGTTTCTCCTTCCAGAGATGTTCTTCCTAGCAAGGTTAATGATTCCATGATAAGTAGAAACAGCAAGAGTTGGGGAGGCTAGGGTGTGTCTAATGTGCTTAACAAAAAGTTAAATGATGTGACCTTCAAGAGAGTCCTTAAGGGGGAGGGGTGGAGAACTCTGAAAACTCAAGTTCAAGAATGTACAATTTTTAAACTATGCCGAATATAAGGATGCAATATGAATTATGTGAGAGGCTTTGCAGACCTAAAATACAGAGGCAGCTGTACTAGGACCCAGATTGTCAGAAATATATTAAGGAAGGAGCTAAAGAGGTTTGTGGAGTGGGGATTGCAGTGCAGGAACCCATCCAGATAAGTTTGTTTGTTTGTTTGTTTATTGTGCTTACAAAGGCAGGCAAATTCCTGAGCTCAAGGTCAGCCTTGGACAGAATGAGGTTTGCAATCTCAGAGTAAGATCCCACCCAGCTAACACATTGTCTTTCTTTACAAAAGCAGGCAGATCCCAGAATTCTATTGCTATGTTAAAAAATATCCTTGCTGTCTTCTAAGAATCAAGTGGCTAAGGTCACAAAATGCTGATTAATGGGATAATCAAAAGGGAACCTGGGTAAATAACTGAATTCATATGCAAATAAGAGTGAGCTTTGGTCTATTAGAGCTAAGATATTTAGATGAGCTGTCTGGAGAGCAATCATGGGCCAAGCACAAGGCAGTCAGCTTGTACCCCATGACTGGCTTTGAATCTTTCTTTTTTCTGCTCCCAAACACCTCTTCTTCACAGTCCATCTCCATTGTTGGTTTTGACTTGGTTTCCTAGAAGAGATCACTGAGGTACCAGGGACATTGAGAACAATCAGTCAGATAGGCTATATACTAAGCCACTCTGCCTTTTCCATAATTGAACTCATGTCTCAGCTCCATGTCTCCCAATAGTCCCTTGGTTTCTTCAACCAATTTCCTTGACAACTTGGGCCTCAGTTTCCAAAAATGGTAGCAATAAATTAAATTTTAAAGACACTTCTGACTTCTAAGAAACTGTCACAACAAGTTTACCTTAGTTAAGCCCTCTACTCTTATCTTGAGGCTCAGAGACCATGCCTGCTCACCCCTGGTCTCAAAAAGGCCCACTGATTTGAATCAGTATCAGGCTTCATATGTTTAGAGCAGGCAGTGAAACTTAAGACTCTCAAGTTCTTTAAAGAGAAATTGAACATATCTGGGAGCCCTAACCTTATTTTCTCTTCTAATGTTTTCTCATGAAAACGTTTCCACTCACGAATATGCATAAGCTTAGAGGTCCTAAGGAAAGGCCTTGGCCAAGGGAGAAACTAACTTCTTATTGTAGGACCCTGATGGGTTAAAGGAAAAGACATAAAAAGAACCTACATTTAAAATCACATAATAGCCATACCATTTCCGGAGAACACCTTCTAGAAAATCTTTGGCAGAGGAGCTTGACTGTTGGTAATGACAGAGGGACTTTATGCCTTAAGAAGAGGCGGCTCAGCTGTGAGTAGTGGAGAAAGGCAGAAGAGATGGGGTCCAGAGTCTTCAGCTCTTTCTGAAGTTTGTCCAACAAATTGGAATTCAATGGGTATGAGTTGAGTTCTCTTCTGATCAATGTGGTTAGAAAAGAATCTTCTCTTGTCATTATACTTGGCCTTTGGACAACTTCCTAACCCAACAAGTAATAGAAATGTGAGAAGAGCTCTGTGCCAAGAAAAGTAAAAGCAGAAGTAGAAACTACTGGCACAGGTGTCAAAGCTGGGCCTGGCCTAGGGCAAGACAAGATGGTGCCATCTGAGGAAAAGTGTTCATTCTGGATAGTTTGATTAGTTTCTGGGACCTTGGATCTCTTCCTTAGGAGGGAAGGAAATAATTCTTCTTATAGGATATATTTGCTCTTTAATGCCCATCATTTGCTTTCACAATCAATGAAATGAAAACATTTCATATTAAACAAGCATTTAGAATAAAAAAATCTTATGGACTTATCAGATTAAGGAGTTTGGTGCTGAGAGCATAACAAAAGATAAAGGCTAAGTTGAGATTGGGTCAAGTGGGATGGTAGGGTCCCTTCTAGGAAATTTGGAATGAGGGAGGTTGAGATATGTAGGCTTGCCTGAAAAGTCCCCAAGGAAGATTCCTGTGAATCTGGGGAATATGAGGAGTATGACATCTGTCAGTCCATCCTCTGATGTTCTTACCGTTATTTCACATGAAAATACAGTCAGTGACTAATACCCACCATATACACATCTATAGAAAACAAGCCAACAATTCAGTATACATACCTTGGCTTGGCCAGAGCTGTCCTTTGCTGTATGTTCCAAGCACCAGTCTATAGACTTTTTTCTGGGGAGACTATGTATGTAGGATAGAGATTGGTCTCCTGTTGGTGCAGAGCGGCAGTGGACAGTTGCCTCATGAGAAATCTACAAGAAAGAAAGACAAATGAAAGCAAAAAGTATAAATATAGAAGGGATAAGAAAACAAACAAGGAAAATATGCATGAGCCAAGTGGCTTCTTTCAGTGAATTCCAATTCTAAATGAAATTTGGACCATGATGCCATGACATAACTGAATTTCCAGTGAAGAACACTTGCTCCACATGATTTCAGCATTAGACAGTTAACACATGTGGAACAAAATGGTAACAATTAGATATTGTTTCATCTGTGCAAGGAAGGTGTTTTTAACAGATGCACATAGGAAAATAGGTAGAACATAAGGTGTTTGTAGACAAATGCGGAATCTTACTAGAAATGGGAGTCTTTGTAGGATATTTTTTATTAGCAAGTTCAGTAAAGTTGTTTAAGGCAATTATGAGCTTTGGCAAGAAGAAAAGAAATTTAAAGTGTTATTCTTCAAAAGTGTTATTAAAGTTTATAACAAAATAATAGAGGAGTTAGGGTCAAGGTTAAAATCTAACCTCATAGCCATAGAATGGTAAATTATTGATATTTGAAACTTTTTCTATATTTTATGATGGTTTATCCTGTTAGTGTGTAGGGTCTTGATGGTTTGGGGAAAATTGATCTATCCAGGGCTACCTAACTCCTGGCAACAGTAGACGACTTGATTCCAAAACACTTTTCCTAAGCTAACTAGATATTCCCTAGATGTAACTTTCATCTTTTAAATTCTTGACTAGCGTATTCCAGGATTCAGATGCCTAGAAACAATCCTTCTTTCCCAGTTTGCAGGGGGAAATCCTCAATGTAACCAGTGCTAAGCTGTTTTTACTGTCTTTTTCCAACAATTCCAAGAAGCTTCCTAAAATGTATGTCTTTTGCTTCCAATCCATTTCAGGCTTTTGGGTGAAGTTGGTATTTTCTCACATGCTCTGAATGTGACAATATATTTTTTCTCTTGAAAAAGCAAACAAACAAACAACAAACAAACATTCTTTCCAAAATGTTCACATTCATCACTTTACAGTTTGGGTTCATACTCAATTTTAATTAAATCTTGAGTGAAAATCCAGATATGTGGTTAGGATTAGTCTCAGAAAATTAAAGATACTACTATCAAAGGGACTGTGGAAGCTTACTCTCTTCAGTCAACTGATAGTGGTGGCAAATAACTATCAGTATGACAGCAACCTACAGGTACTTTGTAGTCATGAAATATTTTAAGGCAAAATCAAGAGGCTCTCCAGAGTGGGCAAGAATATCAGTTATAGAATATGCATGTAAAGAAGAGTTGGTTACGTTAAATATTCTGAACAAGGCATCATAAGGGGATATATAGCAATCAATCAATTTTCCTCCTACAGCAACCCTGTGGTTTTACCTCCATTTTATAGCTGGGAAGCACAGGTTTCCATAAAATACACATACACTCACACATACCCACACATATTCATGTATGTATGTATGTATGTATGTATGTATGTATGTATGTATGTATGTATAGGGTTTCTACAAGTCTTTGCCAAGCACTCTAACAGAGCCTAGAATGAACAGAGCAGAATCTTCCATTGCTCTCATAACTTGCAATCACTGAGAGGCACAGTAAGGAACCATGACAGTAGGACAATATAGGGTAGAAAAAGCCCTACTAGAGCAGGGCATAGATTCACCTAACATGGACTTAGCAATCCATGTCATCGGGCAATGTCACCTATGTCTAGGCTTGAAAAAGAAGTTAGATTTTGATTGGCTAACAACAGGATCGGGAGGGGAATGGAAGAAAGATGACAGGAAAAGGGAAGTGAATAGAAAAAAAAATGCCAATAAAGTATACAGTGAATGAAAGACAGGGAGAGAGAGAGAGAGAGAGAGAGAGAGAGAGAGAGAGAGATCATCTCAGAATCTAGTATCTAGTGTTTGGGAAAGGACTTGCTATAAGCTGTGCTCTATCTGAAAAACAATACAAAATCCTGCTTTTGGATGACAAAACCATCTACAGTATCTTTAGTCAATGCTAGTTTTGTGATATTAGCTTGTAAGAATTGTTTAAAAATAAAGAATAAAAGTTCTATATACACTTAATTTTTATAGGGAATATTAGAAATGTTGGAAGCCAAATAAATCTTACATATTGAAAATATGGTTCTATTTTTATTCTTCTGCATCTGGATATTCAAGCTTCCCAGCACTATTTACTGAGGATGCCCCTTCTCCATGTGGTTATTTTTGGCATCTATATCAAATATAAAGTGGCCATAGTTACATGCACTTTTGTTTGAGTCTTCTATTTTGTTAATTTGCCTACCTGCCTGGTATTTGTGTTTGTGTCTGTGTGTATAAACACACAAATACATAGTGTTTAAGAATACACACCCATTCTTTATATATACTATTTTATAAGTATTTTATATATTATAAGTATACTATAAGAGAAATATGTATTACAATAAGAAAAAACACAATAAAAACAAAAATAAGAGAAATAATACCTGAAACAAATTTATACTTTAGAGACAGCCTAAACAAATCTACCTGGGATCAAAAAAAGGCTGACTTGGTTCACACCTGTAGATGTGAGTACACATGGTAATTGCTATAAACCAACAAGTACTAGATAGTATGTGACAACATTTCTTATAATAGCTGGTCAGTACAAGAGGGGAGTTTAAAAAACAGAAGTGCAGTAGTGTAAAGATGATTAAAATCTGCCCTGTAAAACAGATTAGACCTCTTGGCTAGAATCTAAACAGAAGAAACAATCAATCAAGCCATCAAGCAARCAAGCAAACAAACAAAGGCATAGAGAAAAGGACTAATGTAAGGAACTCAGTGACTGGCTGGACATGAGTGTTTTGGAGTGTGAGGAGAAAAACCTATCTTGGTTTCTTGCTGATGCAGTTGGAAGAATGGAACGGAGAATGTGCTTGATCAGGTAACAGGAAGATGAGCAAGAGCAAAGACTTTACTTTGAACATGCGGAATTGAGCTGCAAATATACATCCAAGTGGGAAAGTCCCTTGTATCTGCCTATTGATCTCTATAGTGAATGCAAAAATCATGTGGTTCTAATGCATAGCGGGATGCTACCTAGGCAAAAAGTCTTTGAAAAACACTAATGCCATTTGGCTCTGAGAGCTATTAAAATGAAAGCAGTCACACTTGTATTTTCATACTGCCATGCTATAAGCACACTTTAATTTATATTTTAAAATAGTGTTACTGTCTTTGATGTTAGTCACACATTCTTTAAAAAAAAATCAAAGAAATCAGCCTTTAAGGCTTGTCCAGCTTATTTTTAGATGTATTACTATTCTTAAAAATATAAAATGTTGTATTCTTATAACCTGTTAAGCCTTACCTCTTATTAAAGATACCCTTTGAGTATCATCTACTATTTGATGTCTGCTTGCCCTCCTTCGTGCTGTCTGAGCCTTTATCAGTAACTTCTCTTTTGGAGCAAATTAATCTGTCCAGATTGTGGGGCACATCCCAGGCTTATTTTTATCTGCCTGTGAGTGATAAAGATCTAGAAGTCATTTTGATTGGTGTGTTTCTATAACTACAGCAGGATCCCATTTACCACTTAGTCAAGGTGGTAATGAGGGTTTCTGTACCAGGCAATTGTGGCTGCCATCTGGCAAGCCAGCATTACATGCCTGCCTGGCAGACAGAACCAATTAGTCAGTCCCCACACCTCCCAGGAGGCCTTCCTGTATTTGGTAGCTGGTGTCCCATACTGAGCCTCTCAAAAGCCCAGGATGGATTCTAGGTGAGGAGAAGAAAGTCATTTCCCTTTGGTGTTACAGAGCCAACAAAGACTCCAGAACGAGGAGGTCCATTTGCTGAACTGGTGACACAGCAAACTTCTTTCCGGTGGTCATGGTAATTGCAAGGTCCATGAGGAGCCGAATATAGGTGGGTGGATGTTGAATATGGAGGTGGCTTATGTGCTACATTCCTTGATTATACCAAGGCAAAGGAGCGGACTCAATCTGCAAACAGCAGTGCCTATCTGAGCCAGAATAATCAGTTTGACACTTCTCAGCATTAAGATATTGTCTAGGCAACTGTCCTTGTCTCTATTACCTTATCCATGAACTAAAGATGTAATTGTTCCTAAGTGTTCTTTGCATCACTGGGTAATTTGTGGAAGAAATTAGTTAATACAGGTAAAGAGCTTAGACAAGTTCTTGACACATGGCAAATGATATCTGCTAGCTCTAAATGTGAGTAAAGAATTGCTCAAGTTACAGGGTAGGAAGAACTTTTTTCGGGTTCATTGAAAAAACCTTGACATGAAATGAATTGAGGAGAGGAAACAATATATACATAGTGATTCTCACTGTATATCACCATACAGAAGGTAGAAAGCCACTAGTTTTCTATTTTATGCTTTAGTTTTCAATTATTTGTATCATTGTTTTCTAGCAATTGTGTAACATTTTATGATCATGGAAATCAATTAAAATTTAAGTAAAACAGAATGCTTACTGTGTAGCTCAATTAGCATAGTGCTTTTCTAGCATGCACAAGCCCTGAGTTCCAATCTCACCACCTTATAAACCAGGCATGATGTCGCAAGCCTGCAATCCTAGTATTCAAGTGGAAAAGGAGAGGTTAAGAGGCTGAAGGTAGGTCAGCTACACAGAGTTTGAAGGCAGCTTGAGATATATTGGATTTTGCATAGAAGAGGAGGAAGAACAGGAGGGGCTGAGCAGGAGGAGTAAAAGAAGCACCAGGTGGAAGAAGAGGCGAAGGGGCCAGAGTATATGGAGTAGGAGGAAGGAGGAGCAGCAAGAGGAAGAGAAGAGGCAGAAAACAGCAGGGGCAACAGTGGTAAAAGTGGGTCAGGCATCCTATCTAAACCCTTATGAGTCACTTTAACTTAGAAACTCAGGTTGTCATCTATCACAGTAAAGAAACAACAGTGGCATGTGCATCCAGTAATACAACACACAAAATACAAAGAATATGTATCTGAAAGTACCTGGTCATAATAAAGAGGTTTTTTTTTTTTTTTTTTTTTTTTTTAAACTGGATTATTTTTACTATAGCCATTCTCCAGAGTGACGAAAGAGAGGAAATACATCAATGCTAGAGTCAAAATTAGAGGAAAACTCAGACATTTAGGTGTTCATACAATACTATTTTAATCTTGCTAGTTTATTCTTTCTGCTCTACACAGACTATACCTTCAGGAACTCACCATGAGAAAGCCAATTGAAAATACTAAATGGAAGCCAGAAGGTCTGAGGTTTAGCCTTAGTTGTCCCACTAACTTACTGGTCACATTACTTTCATAAATAGACTTCAGTATTCAGTCAGAATGCTCAGAATGCATCCTGAAATACAGTTGTGGGCTGGTTGTTAAGCACTCCACATACACAGTCTTTTGCCTGGTTCTTACACACAGAAGGTTAGAATCCATCAGCATTCATTTCCTCCTCTGGATAAAATCTAGCTGGCATCTTGGTGAGATTTTAAAGGGCTATTAAAATTATAAGCTAAAAATATTTCTCTTTGAGTTTTATGCAGACTTTAATCAGTATTCTACTAAAATATCTGGCTGTCACTTAATGCTTGGCAGCATTGCAAAAACGCCTACTCTATGTATCCATTTAATTGAAATTTCAGTAATTTTTGGAAATGGCACTTTGTTATCAATGAATCATTAGTTTAGTCTTGATTTGGATCCAGTTTTCAATTGGYGCAATACTTGCCTTTTAATTTCAAATTACTAGTCACTTAGATTTATCCTTAAGACAGTTTTTATAGACTGTTCAGATGGTTACAGTAAAATTTGGTGATGCGTATTTCCACCAAAACAGTTTGGGGCCCACAGCTTTTTGATATTTAGACAGGGGTGCATGGGATTTTGAAAATTAATAGTCTTTTCTTATAGTGTGAAAGCAGACATACTTTCCTTCTCCAACAGGCTGGAACCTCCCGTGGTGTTCTTTTTAGATTCTTGTCAACTAGACAAAAGGTAGAATCATTTGAGAAGAGGAAACTTCAACTTAGAAGATGAAGCTTGGCCTTTAGTCAAGTCTGTGAGGCATTTTGTTGATTAATGACTGATGTAGGAATACGCTGCTCATTTGGGGTGGTGCTATCTTGGTCAGGTGGTCCTGAGTTATATAAGAGACCAGGCTGGGCAAGCCAAGGAGAACAAATGAATAAGTACCATCCCTTAATGGTCATTGCTTCAGTTCAGGACTCAAGGATCTTTGCTTTCTATATCTGTAATTCACCTTCCTAATAGACTATAAGCTGTCAGATAAAATAAATCCCTTCTTTCTCCTTATGTTGCTTTTGATCATGGCATTTATCACATAACATAAACATAGACTAAAGACACATGGCTAGTGATGCTCATTTACTGTACTAATTGGTGAGTATCAGTGAGTTTGCCACAGTTATGTTGACCAACTCAATTTGTTGTAGACAAAGTTGTACTACACAAAATCCCCTCAAAATTCATTTTCAAGTTGAAAAAGAAGCATTTATAATTTCTATTCTATGAAAAAGTACTTTTCTATTTGAATATGTTTGCATGAATTTATGTTTTCCTCTGTACTTTTCTAAAGAATTATCAAGACAAGCTTGGCTATTTCTTGCTACTTACTCTGCCATCCAGGAATCTGTTACTGAGTACTCTGGTTAAGAACTTTTGCTTGCTTTCTTCCTTCTCAGCTAGGTTAGCAGTTATTTGTTGCTCAGAAGAGTCAGTAGGTCCTGTCAGGTCTCTGCTAACCTGTCTTGAGTTTTCAGTCCCGGATTTCTGGAGTGAGGGTTGAGGTTCTGTTTTCTCATTCTGCTTACTGCGAAGAGAATTTGCACCTTGTCATTCATAAAGAACACTCATCATCATACACAACGCTGGCATGAGAAGCAGAAGGTGTGAGTCTGGAAGCGTGAACAGCAGTAACAGCCCTGTGAGATGTAGTGGTAAACATGGCTGTCTGTCTAAGCATCATATATCTGAAAGCACCCAGCTCTGTATTCTCAGACTATTTTTTTCTACTCTTACTTCCTAATAATCTGAGTATCTGCTCTAGACCACTTACTGAAAGAAGTGAGTGGTCAAAACTGAACACTAACCATGAGTATGTTGCTCATTTATAGCTCAAATAAGCTTTTGCACCTAGAAATTGGTAAAAGTCAGAATCTTTTGCCAGTCACAGGCCTATTCTGTCTCTTATCAGTTCTTTGACCCCAAGACTTTTTTTTCCTCTAAATGTTCTCTCAAGTGCTCCAGTATTTGTTGGTCTGATCCAAATTAAGCTATGAGCAATTCTTGTAATATATGTGTAGCTTTATGGCCATCCTTTCCGTAACAGCAGCATGAAATAAAAAAGAAAGTTTAGAGAGAACTCAGATTAACATCTACGTAAATGAAAGGAGATGGTTGCTAAAAGGTGAATAGAAAGAAAATTCTGGAAAGTCAGGGGAGAACCCAGAAATATTTGCTCAACAGCAAAACTAAAAAGATGTTTCTAGATAGAGACCCAAATAACAGTTTCAAATGTCAGTGTGTTCTGCAATGAGTTTCTAGTTTAGCCATATGCGCACTCTTAGATCCTGAGCAAGGGGTCAGAGAGCTGGTTTCAATGAACTAGTGAAAGTGGACACTAGAATAAAATGAAAGAAGGTAAAGTAAGACAGAGATGAGGAACCAGAGAGAGGAGGTGGAAAGAACCAAGGGAAGAAGTCTAGTTGCCTGAGTAGAGGGGTGTGGGACATAATCTGGGTTTTCAGACAGTTCTCTCCTACTGTTATGTTTAGAGACGCCAAAGATTTCTACACATTGCAATACTGATGTGGAGAAGACACTACTGAAGAAGCACAGTGGACCAGATACAATAAGAGGTTATATCAGAGAGGCCCAGTGCAGGAAAAAATGCAATCAGGAACACGTGCACATCCATTGGTATGTTTGGTGACACCCGGTTAATAACTTCTAATCTAATTTTTTTTCTCTGCTAATAAGACAGTTACTTGATTGATCTCACTAAGAAAGTATGTAATGGAGAGTCTGAATTAAGGATAAAATATTTGAATTATCTGCTGTGAAGAGAGACCTGGTATCTGATTGGGAAATGAGGACAGTTTACTAGCCTGTTAAGATGGAAAACACAGACTTTTGTGACGCCAATTTGAGAGCATGGGTGCTCTCCTCTGAGAGTGCTCAGTATTCCTCCTGGAGATACAGAGAAAGGAGAGAGTAAAGTTCACCCAGAACTATGCCTTTGCTAGACTAGTAAATTCCAAAGACAATAGTGAAAGGCAGAATGTTAGAAAAAAGAGTGAATATTTGACAAATAGATCTTATACTGAGAAAAAAACCATTGATTTTTTTGTATTTAACATAGTTAAATTTCTATAAAAATAGCACAAACTTCAACATTTAGAATTGTTCTAATCTTGATTTTGAAATCAGAATAATGGCTATCTGTGGAGGTTAATACCGAATGTAGATGGGAGTATGTGGAACTTTGGGGTACTGGGACCTACCACTTTCTTGAAGTGTGCATTTGCTGCATGACTGTATGATGTTTGTGAAAACCCAGTGGGTTATAGACATAAGAAGTGTACTTTTATGTCAGTGCAAATATAGTCCTCTAAAATGTGGAGAAATTGGCATAAATCTTACCTATATATGTGCCCAACATATCCATGTCTAATGATTAGTGCAAGAGTTAGTTTTATTTGGTGTTCAGAGAGAGATGATATAGGTTCTGTGATATCACTATGCCCTGTGATAACTAGTAAAACAAAGGAGTCTAATTGCTTCCTTTCATGGTGCCAACCATATAGCTCTTTCTATCTCTTAATTAATTTGGTCCCTAAATCAATCACAAAGAAGGTGTATTCTTATTTCCGGATGAAGAAACTGAGATTCAGAGATTTTTAAGTGACTACATGACTTTTCAGTGATAGACACTGATTCAAATACTCTTCTAGAATGCCCAGCTTTATATCCTGTATGCAGTAGGGTCATAGGGTAAACATGAAAGCTTGGTATTGAATGACAATCAAAAACAAAGGAACAGACCACCAATGCAGGAAGTCTAGGCTTTGAAGTCCACTGAGGAGACAAAACACTCCTGGGTGGAGGCAAAGAACCTATATCATCTTTGCTTTATTTACCTATAAAATCCTTCTCTTGGTAGACTCAAGACAGAAATGCCCAAGAAATTCTGCAATATATCTGCCTGTCTTTTAGAACAACCACAGTAAATGTGAAACCAAAAATAACCTGTTAGGTCTGTTTCAAGCAAAAACTGTCTTAAAAAAAAAACATAGCACTTGAAAAAAATTAGCATGAAATAGACTCTCCAGCTGAGAAACGACATGTGTCTGTGCTTAGCACAAACATCTCTTCAACACACATTTCTTGTTGTGTTGTTCACAAACTCACAGTTCTTTCTTCTAGGCGGTGTGTTAGCTACCTACTTTACTGAAAATAGAAATTTGCCATTTTAAAAGAAAGGGGAAAACACAGCGTGAGTAGTGTGTTGGAAACCTGGCAGTTAGCTTCCTCACAAGTACTTCTGGTCCCAGCTTCTGATCCTAGGGTTACTATAAAGAATTCAGTAGCATCCCTGGCTAGAGTAATTAAGGATGATTACAGTGCTGCTGAGTGATCAAAAATGAGGGCAAGCTGCCCAACTGTTCCCTCTCCCACACTGGAGACTTGTTGCAACCAGGCCTTCCTTCAGGGCTCCCTACTGATGAAACTCAGAGTACTGGGGCTAAAAAGAAACACTACCAGGTGAGTGGTAGCATCCTTTGCCTTAGTGATGTAGGTCCCTGATGACTCTCCCATGCAACTCCACCTCCACGGATCACATATTTCATTTGGATTACATAAAATCTCAAATAGAGTACCCAGGGGGATCAGCAAAAGGTCACCAGATGCCATCCAAAATGTCTGCCAGCTTTGGCAGCCAATCAATGCATCCAATTCCCAACACATGTGCCAACTATCCTCTAGAGTAGACTCCTGGGACTGAGATAGCACAGGGACTGGAGATCTGATTTTCATTTTTGTAAAATATTCTTATTGAAAGTCTTAAAAGATCATCAACGCAATTAGGGTCTTGCCTCTCTTCTTATTTTTTAGAAAGATGTTAAATATAACATAGCAATTTGGCAGGGAATATACCTGAAATATCACTGAAACTGAAATATCATGGTAACTGAAGGACAAAGTCTGTGATAAAGTATGTTGAAAATGTTATTGTAAAAAGCTGTGAGGTTTTTTTTTTTAACATTGTGCTTTCCTTGCTAAGCTACAGAGATATGGCGAAAGAGATTTAGTTTCCAAAAAGATGTTAAAATGATGTTAATTCTACTCCTGTAACTATGCCCAAACAAATCACAGCTCCATCTCCAGTGACATCATACATGTATACATTACCACCATAAATATATGTCATAAAAGTACACATACGCCACACTTTGTGCTGAATTCATGGTTTGCAAATTTGGTATTATTGTCATGGTAAAAACTGATGATGAAAGAGATTAAGTAATTTACTCAATGCTTGTAATAGAGACTATATCTTTAATCCAGACTCATATGCCTCCAAAGCCTATGTGTCTCAAGTTAATATCTATAGCTTACAAACTATTCATAATTAAACAATAGGGTTTTAAATTTTGTCTTTTTTTTTTTGGATATATTCTTTATTTACATTTCATTTCCCTTTTTACTGGATTCCCCGCCCCCCAGATGTCCCATAAATCTTGTCTTTAAAATATGAATGTGAATTTTATTGAGAACTAACCTAGACTGGGTTCAATTCTATATCCTAAGCTAGTGTCTTTATAGACCATCGAAGTGCTCATTCAGCCTGTGTTTATACTTTTCTAGAGACAGAGACAGTCCCAAAGTAGCTCAACGATAACTTTGAGCTGTGTTCTGGATTAATGAAAATAGTAAATTTATGTGTTCCACCTATTTATACTACATTTTTTTGGAGAATATAGCAGCTTTCTCAAATGACTGTGATTATGTAAGATAGAAAATTAGTAACTAGTCCAACTAGTCCAGAAATTGTTCTTTGATGTGATTTACTTTAAAATTGTAAATGACATCTCAAAATCTCTACTCTCCTGAAAGGTCTATTTTTTATTTACAGTTGTGTATCTTGTACCACAGACCTTGCCTTCCGTTTGTCTTTTGGTTATATATTATTACCTCCTTATTCTGATGATAGTAAACATCTATCCAAGCTAGCCATTGTATTCAAACTGTATGGTTAAAAGAGAATATACAAAAACAACAACAAAAACAAATTAATAAATTAAAGAGAAAAATATTCTAGAAAATAAATGGATCAACTGACTCTTGGGAAACCTATGAAAAACCTATGAACCAGACTCATATTCATTTACCAAAGAGTGAAAGGCCATCACAAACAACTAGTAATACAATACATTGTCTTAAAATAAAAAAGGCTAGTAACAACCAGAATCAACAGCCAGAAATTCTTCAGTTAATGAGCAGTTACGAAATATGCCCTATGTTCATTCTATGCCAGTACAGAAAGAAAAGGCACCATGGCACTTGGCCTAGTGTTCAGAGGCCCTGACAAATGGCAGTTTAGCATTGTTTCTTATGGTGCTCCACCATCATAAGTACCTCCTTCATCACCCAGGTCTATAGTACATTCCTTTTTCTCTTGAATTCTAAAGCTTGCTTAACTAATAAAGATCCTAAAGTTCAAGTGCACAGGTTGTGCTTGATTTCAGCAAAGGGAACTCTTCACAGATAGGAAAATCCCTAATGAATACTGATACCTTGTTACTTGATAATCATAATAAATACAACCTCTAGGAATTGCCAAGTTGAAAAAGCAAAGAGTGATTAGTATAAAATCAGCTCATCAATAATAGAATTATTTAATTTTATGGACAATTCATGAACACAATCGCAACAGGGTTTTCCCAGGTGAATTAATTTTTCATTGGGCAACTTTGGCCTCTTTGAAATAAATAACTGCTAGAAGCATGGAATTTTGTGTCATTTCTATGTGCTTTCACTCAAATTGGGCTATTGAAATTGAAGCAGATTGTGCAACTGCATAGCCTCTTCAGCAATTTTTTCTTTATATTAGGGCAGTGCGTCTGAGTGAGGTCTTCTAATTACACTGAAAGGACATAGGTTCATTGTGTAGCATTCCCTAGGTCAGTGGGTCTCAACCTTTGGGTTGTGACTCTGAGAGAGATTACATATTAGGTGGTAATGTTATGAATCATAAGAGTAACAAAATTAGAATTATGAAGTAGCAATGAAATAATTTTGTGATTGGGGGTCACCACAACATGAGGGACTGTTTTAAAGGATCAGAGCATTATGAAGGTTGAGAACCATTGCCAACATGGTTTTATGGAGTTGGGACAGTAACCATTGCCCATTACTTTGTCTGATTGAATTAGATTAAATCAGTGATATGTAAAGAAATTATGGATTTAATACTGTACTATGCAAATATAAACTTGGGCTATCTCAAGCTTTTAACTGGATATATGATACCATCATGCAAAGCTGTCATATTCATGCACAGATACTGTTGTTCCCTTTAGATTTTAAACAAAAAAAAAAAGAGATGAAATCACATTATGATTATTTTAAATCTCTGGTTGAGAATACAATGTGGGAAATTTACATATCAATACTTTATTTTCGGTAATACTTTAAATATTTCACACTTTCTCAGTGTCAACATACAAGAATATAACCTATCCTGCACCATTACGATTTACTGTCACAAACCTTTCTATTTATTTGAATACTTTGTTCTATGGAATATATTCATTTGATGCTTAGATCCATGCCATTCTCTTGCCTAGCCAACTGCCCAGGTAGGCTGTGTTAGCAGCTACAGCTGACTCTGGATGGGTAGCTTTCATGGAGATGGTTTTCTCCCTGAAAGTTGCCTCAGTCTTCCTTTACCTCTGTACTACAGGCCGCCCCCTTCATTATGGTGGCTTGTGCTACAGAATGCTCCATTTAGTTTCAGTGGCATTCATCTTCTGATCTTTTCAGACCTAATGTTGGTAGCCACAGAGCAGATGCTGACCAATCATCCTTCTGCTACACATCGAAGTTTTCTTACTCTGATTCTCTATCTCTGTAACTATTCCAATCATAACTAAAACTTCCTTATGTGGAGGATAAATGTGCAAGTATGTTTCCCACAGGTCTCCTGCCTTACAATTTGTGAAAATCTATGAAATTAACTGTTGCATTCAGCAAAGACTATTCCAACAAGATTGAACCATAAATATAACACTTATGTCACAGTTATTGGTTGATTGATTGGTTAATTGAGGCATTGGCTTTATTGGGCCCATATCAGGAATCCATTAGTCAGGAGGACCTCCATGAGTGTGTTGAACTTCTCCACATTCTTTTCTACCTGCTTCTCAGGCCTAAGAAGCTCTTCTTTTTCTTCTTCTTCTTCTTCTTCTTCTTCTTCTTCTTCTTCTTCTTCTTCTTCTTCTTCTTCTTCTTCTTCTTCTTCTTCTTCTTCTTC